>PHNY01299053.1:2165-12991 GCA_003724115.2 Anethum foeniculum
CTACAGAGTAGGTATGAGATGGGTATGATGGGTGAGCTCAATTTCTTTCTTGGACTACAAGTGAGTCAGAAGCCCGATGGTATCTTCACTTGTCAAATGAAGTACATCAGGGAGCTTCTAAAGAAATATAATCTGAAAGATTCATCACCTGCCAAAACTCCTATGGCAACTGCCACTAAGCTTGATCAAGACAAGCCTGGTAAAAAGGTGGACATTACTAACTATAGAGGCATGATCGGATCTCTACTCTACTTAAATGCAGTCATCTAGATATAGTGTTTGCAACATGCTTGTGTGCGAGGTTCCAAGGTGATCCTAAGGAATCGCATTTGATAGCCGTCAAAAGAATTTTCAGATATCTAAAGGGTACACCTAATCTTGGTATTTGGTATCCTAAAGATACCTGCTTTGATCTCATTGTCTATACAGATTCTGATTACGATGGTTATAAGATTGATCAGAAGAGTACTTCAGGAAGCTATCAGTTTCTTGGAAGAAGATTGGTTTCTTGGTTTAGCAAGAAACAACATTCAGTTTCTACATCTACCGCTGAGGCTGAATACATTGTTGCTGGAAGCTGCTATTCTCAAATTCTGTGGATGAGAAACCAACTCCGAGACTATGGACTTGATATGAATCATATTTCTAACTTCTGTGATAATACAAGTGCCATAGCAATATTAAACAATCCTGTTCAGTACTCAAGGACCAAACATATAGATATAAGGTATCATTTCATTTGAGAGCACATAATGACTGATAGTGTGGAACTATACTTTATCCCCACAGCTAATCAAATTGCAGACATTTTCACAAAGCCACTTGATGAAGCCACCTTCAGTAAGTTGGTTAGTGAACTTGGTATGTTGAATTTGTCCAACTAATTGGAAATCAACAAATGTAATTTGATTAGGGTAAATTTCAGAATCCCTGTGATGATGCTATGAGGGCTTTGTAAACTTACTTACATATATTCATTAATTTTCATAGTTATTGAATATAATTGATTGTCATGCTCTACATGTTATATGTTATTTGGTGATTAAGTTAGATTTTTGAAGCAATATATAAGTGTTTCATTGCATTCATGCTATATGTTTTCTCTAATGCAAATACTTATGATATTGATATTTATTTTAGCACTCTCATGAAGATGAATTCTGGGTTACTTTGATAACATGCTTATTGCATAGTTGCTCTGATAATGTCATGATGTATTCTCTGATAGATTCTGACTCTGATATTATTTGAGGTTCATTTCTTGCTTATGTGTAACTCTGTTTTATGATTCTCAGTATATATGCTAGAATAAATGTGCAGCATAACTATAAATAGTTGTGAGTTTTTATGTCAGGAATATAGTATGATTGGTACAATCTTGTTGATTTCTTAGATTTACTGTATTCTTGACATGAAAATTTTTAATCTTAATTTTACTCTTATGACATGATAAAAGTCTTGTTGTACTTCTTGAATATATTTGGTATAGACTTGTTGAGCTATCTTGTCATAAGTGTGTTGAAACCTATATTCCTTATGATCCTGCACTTCTCTACTCAAGTGGAAACATCATCTTCACTGATCAAGGAAAGGAATATGTAATGTAAAAGGTATGACTATATCCCAGTTGTATCATCTTATTATGCTTAAAGTAGTTCTTACCCCCCTCTTTGTATTGGACTAACAATATGAACTGCTTTGAGCTAATAAGTTAATAAGATTGACATATCTAACAAGATTGTTCTTATGCTCTGAGCTAATGAATGTGCAAGCCTGTCTACAGGATTATACATGACAACTTTGCTGAGATATCCTTCGTGAATCCATGTAATTTTAATTATAAGGTAAATTTCTTTGACTCTAAGGTTATAAATTCTTGGAATTCTCTGGTTTCCAGTCTTGGACCCTCTGATTTTAGAATTTAAATTGCTTGATCTTTAACCCCAGTGGTCTTAGAAGCTGACTATGAGCCTATCAAACCAATAGGTTCTGACCAAAGTCATAGAGCCAAACACTCCTCAAACAGTATCCATTACCTTATTTTGACAATTACACATATTTTGCTCTGATACACGTGTCAGACAAATACCATTTGGTTTTGGAGTTGAGTTGAGAATGAGAGAGATAGTGCCAAGCAACACCACATAAGGAATGGTCAACCCTATAGCTCTATCTCTCAGTAAAATAGTGGAGTATTGAAACCAAGAGACATCTACAAGCCCATCTATATTCTCTCAAAAGAATATAAAGCTGAAAAGGCATATAAACTGTTACTAGGTGCATTCTCCCAACAGAATGTAATCTATTGAAATTCTCCTGTCAGCCAGGGCATCTGAATAAGAGTCACTACCCCTTGAATCTAAATATTTCATATGCACAAGTGAAATTCACAGACAAGGAAGGTATTGACATAGCAATTGTTTTTAAACCATATTAAGGTCAATTACAATAATTGGGTTAAGATCCTAAGATCTGGGCCTTATAGTTTTGTATACTCTGATCTTCTGGTCTTATTCTCCGATACATGTCCTCAAGGACATAAGAAGAAATCTCTGATCCCCAGTGGCATATCATTGATCAGTAATTATCTTGCCAGAATTCAAATCTGGAATTGATTTCGACTTTAAGTCAAAATTGCAACTTATGAATAATGACTCAGATTTTAGCTGACGAGTTTATGAGGTATACTTCTTCATAGAAGTTGAGGGATATCAAGAATTCTGCCACTGTAAAGAATCATAATTTCCCCAATCAGAAGGAAAATTTCTGAATCTCTTGACTGAGAGTTTCCATCCTTGAATGTGGAAGTCAACTTTTCTATGAAAAAGATTTTTTTGCAGGTACACTTGGATGTTTGGAGCTCTGAGTGAGTGACACACTATGAGACTTAAGTAACAAACACTTGATTGAAGAGTGGAGTGAAACACATTGTGAGATCACTAAACAGAAATCACACACTTGTTCTGTGAGGAAATGGTTACATAACATAATCTCTTCTCACTTTGGTTGATAATCCTGGTCCTTCTATACTCTTTGGAAGGACTAGCTCTCTCTGATACACTTTGAAGGATTACTCAACTAAGGGGGAGAAGGGGTTAAGGGATTACAAAAATAGTAGTATATTTTTCTTATCTTTCTCTTTATCAAAGGGGGAGAGACTAAGGGGGAGATATTATTATTGGTTCTAAGTTCCAAATACTTTCTTTGCACTCTATGGGAAGATCTGAAGATTGAAGAAGTATTGTGGAAGGGTTCTTTATGTCTCATCGGGAAAGGAAGTTCAACTTAGGGGGAGTTTCACCTTAAGGAGAGATATAAGGAAGTTTGAAGAAACGTATCTATATGCAACTTCACTGAAAGGAGAGAAGAACCAGTTCTCTGCTGAAGCTGAAAGTATATTGAAGATGCAGTAGGTATAAGATAACATTATTTACAAGTCCTAGGCTGAATGTTCAGAAGCTAATTGAAGATCTATTTTTGGAGTTAGTTGAGTTATCCTCCAAACTGTTGCTTTTCCATTATTATTTGACTATCAGGTGTAACAGCCAAATAGGGGGAGATTGTTGAGCAAGAATGAAGCTAAATATATTATCTCAACAATGCCTGGTTTGGTAACTCAACATAGAACAGGATTGCAAATAATACTATGACCACTAGAATCATTCAAGTTGAAGATTTGGTATATACATGGATGAAGACAGATTACAGTGAAGAAATCCATGAGAAAGCACTGTCAGAAGTTCATTAATATATTCAAGAAATCAGTGGAATAAATGGTTAAGGGTATTCAAAGAAGTTAGTGTTGATACAAGTGAAGACCGGAATATTTCAGTGGTTTTGCCAATAAAGAGCTTAGTTTAACAATGGTCTGTAAAGTTTATAATACGAAGGCCTGAGAGTGGAACTGGTCGTCTGTGAACCAGACCATTGCACTAAGCGTCAGTGATATGTGAAGGGAAACAGAGTATTACTATTTGAAATATTGTTAAGTAGTCAAGTGATATGATTTGGATTGCTCTATTTGGATGGATAGATTAAAGATTTAGTTTTAATTCTTTTAATTAATTAAACCAATTGTTTGGCTTATATAAATAAATTGATTCAATTAGAATTAATTTATTTAGTAAGTTAATTGATTGGTTAATTAATTTTAAGTTATTAAAATTAAATAAGATTGATACAAGAGAAGAAACGGCTCAAAAAGACTACCAGAAAGTATTTTTATTGAGAAAATAAGTGAAAATACTATCAAATTGAGCTGGTAATACTATCCAGTAATCTTACTGATTGTATTACTAGTTCATGGATAGTATTACCGATTGTATTACTAGTTCATGGATAGTCTTACCGATAGTATTACAGGCTCTACGGATAGTCTTACAAGCTCAAAAATCAGGGTTTCAGCACCACAAAAGCAGCAGATTAATCCTTTTCAATCAGCAATCATTAGAGCAGCCATCGAGCATTGATTATACACACATATAAATGGTAGAGATCTAGAAGAAAGAAGCCATTAAAGGAGCAAGATAAAGCAATAAATTTTAAAATCTACTTTTGATATTCATTGAAGAGCTTATTCATTTCATCTTGTATTTGTTCTGGAGGATCTTTATCCCTAGTACGTACGACTTGCTCTTTTGGCAATCGTAGCACAATATTTAATACTTTCAATTTAAGTGATTTATTTCTTGGAGATCGAGTGGATTAAATTATTGTGAGATACACCAACCAAGCCTTACATTTTGTAACGCTCAATTTTATAGCTCATCCTTATAAGGGCTATTTAATTTAGAATAATAGAGCAAACACTAGATCTTCATAGTTTATTTCCCTAGTGTGTTTAGTTCTTTTGTTACACCGAATATTTTTATTTGGTGATTGTAAGCAAATCTTCATGGTTATTTTTCTTAATAAAATAATTCAACCCAGGATCTTGTTTGTGTTTGTTTGAGTTTTATTAAATATTAAATAAATACACTACCCAAGTTCCCAGGTTTGAATCCCGTCAATAACAAATATTTGTATTATTATGTATATTTATAAAGATACAAATAAATTTCCAAGTTCGAATCTCGCCAACAACAAATATTTATATTATTATTTATAAAGATACAAATAAGGTTAATGGTTCATATCTCATCAATCATATACTATTTTATACTATTTGATCTTAACTGAAAATAATACACATCCAAATTAAAATTCTCAGAATAAGTTTATAATTTTGTATTTCTTTGATAGCAAACTTGCTTACAAGATCATATTTAAGTAGGGATGTAAATGAGTTGAATCCAGCCGAACTCTTTAGTATTAATATATCGACTCGTAAAAAAAATTTCAAACTCGAGCTCGAATTTTTATCGAGTCAAAAATTTTGTTCATTCGAACATGTTCACGAACAGCTCGTCAATATATTTCACAAACTATGGTTCAACGAACAACTCAAGAATATTGTTCATGAACTTTTGATCACAAACAACTCGAGTTACGAACTCGTTCTCACGATTAATGAAATTTTCATGAGTTTCTTTTGTTTCTTTTTTTATTTCAAAAAAAATGACATAAAAAGTATTAAAAACCTTACAAACCAAACAAATAAATTTGAGTATTTAGCATTTGATTTTAATTAAATTGCGTTATTTCTATTTAAATAATGATATATATATACACTAATTCAATATATGAACATAAATTAAACAAGATAGTAATATATTTACCATTTAGCATGTACTACAATTTAAATCCTATAAATATAAAATTTATAAATTTAATAAAAATAATAAATAGATTAAATAAATCGGTAAATTAATTCATAGATAAATATACACATAATTATTCACTAATTATTGTGCCATAAGCGTGTGTTCATAAAACATGTTCACACGTATATATAACTTGTAATTCATATACTTGTTCACGAGTTATATCAACGAACGAGTTCACGAGTTTTATCAGCGAGCGAGTTCACGAGTTATATCAATGAGCGAGTTCACGTCTTAGGCTCACGAACCTGTTCAAGAATTATATTAACAAACTTGTTCACAAACATCGTAATTGAACTTGTTCGCGAACTTTTGAGCCGAACTATGTTATACTCAAGTCTAGCTCACCAATAAAACGAACCTTAAGATTGTATTTATATTTTACTCGTTTATGAATCGAACCGAACTCCGGCCGAACTTTTCTCGAATCGAATACCGAACTGTTTGTGAGGGTATCGACTCATTTATAGCCCTATATGTAACTGTCAAACGGAATGTACATTGGTTAAAAGTATGTTGCTAGTTTTGGCATCCAAATACATATTCTATTTGAGGCCTCTACTTTTAGTTTCTATCAAATTTGATCTTCAGATTGATGCATTGATATAAAGTAGATATCTTACTTGATTTTCCGAGTTGCTGTTGTAGACTTTAAATTCTGAAAAAGCAAGATTATAAAGGTGATCCTACTATTTACCAGTTACTTGAAACTCTTGTCCAGTTGAATAATTGATTTGAAAAATTGAACTCCATTCTTTTTTTTTTTTTACTATAAGATTTTTGTGCCATGGTTTTTGTCAAGGCCATATACTGTGAAGTATCGTTGTCAAAGATACTGTAAATATTGTCAGACTATACTGTCGATGCATGTTTAACCTGATTGTCAAAATTTCAATCAAGATTGTTATCAAAGTCTTCTTATAGTTATAATCAGTAAATATTATGTAAATATTCATGTCGTTAAATGTACTTTGCTATTAGTTTGTCAAATGTACTTGTAGTATAGACTTTGTTATAGTTCTTTTAATATATTTATTCAATATAATTCTGTTGTCCTGTAATTTTGCCATATACTGTAAAATATTATGGCTAATATTATGCATGTTTGAATTAGTGATCTTCTATCAGACTAAACTATTTATTCTTGACTTCTGACAGTACCCTATACAAACTTATTGTCATCTACTTACAATTTCACATGGAACACATTAGAGTTGGACAATATATTTCACTTAGCTACTTGTAAACTAAGCTACATATTAAGCTATCATTAGATATAAACTGAGAGTAATCAACAAAAATCTAACAACATACAATATAAGTATTGGCGTAACCAATAAAAGGTTGATGTAGTGGTCGAGGTTTTACCTTCTCTAAAAGTGGTCAAGAGTTTGGTTACTAGTGTGTGCATGTATTAAACAATCAAAAAAAAGTATTGACATAAATATGAGCAAACTAGTTTACGTGAAAAAATGCCAATAATTCTTAATTGAAAATTTCAAATCTCTAAAGCATGGGAAAAATGCAAAATTTTCTTACTCAGAAAATTCCAAATCTCCAAAGCCTGATCACGCACAAGAGTCGAATTTTCTATGTCATCTTTAGTTGAGTAAAATGGAATAAAATGAGTAAAATTTAGGAAAATTGTTATAGTTTTGAGGGAAGATTTGAGAAGGAGAATGGATGCAAATTTGTTACGATAAAAAAATATGAAATGAAGTATTTTTTTTCAAAATGGGGTGTTTAAACATTTGTTTTAATTTGTTATAAATGAAATGGAGTAAATAATAAATAATATGAACAATTGCATATTATAGTACGAATTTTATTTTTATAGTTTAGTTATGAGTAATCCCGAATTAACACAATATTACTATATTGATGAAAGAACAAACTGTCTCGAGCTTGACAGTTTCCTCGAGTTGAGAGAGATTCTGAGGGCACAAGAAGGTAAGTGGAATTGTTCACTCAAGGAACATGGACTAGGCTCAATACGGATCCAGAGTGACTTCTCTGGGGACACCATGTTTTTTAGTGATTATGTTACAAGTAGGGATTCAATTTTATTTTTTTTGTCATTTTCACTAGACTTTTCAAATTTTTTTGATATTTAAGTGCTAAAAATTAGTATTTCAACCATTTAATCTCCGGCTTATGATAATATAACTATAAATAAAAGTAAATATAACTCAAATTATGAAAGATTTACTAACATTATAGGGGCACTTAGTATTGATCCTTAAGAAGGAAAACGCTAGCTGTATGAAAGACTTGCACCCAATCGCCTTGTGCAATATTTTGTACAAGATCCTTGCAAAAGTGTTGGCAAATAGGATTAAAAGTTTAATGCCATGTGTAATCTCTGAAAACCAATTCGCCTTCGTTCCCGGAAGGAGTATAACTGATAACGTAATGGTGGCGTTTGAGGTAGTACATCATATGAAGATGAAACATAATGGCGGAGAGGGTGAAGTTACCTTAAATCTTGACGTTAGTAAGGCGTATGATCGAGTGGATTGGACTTATCTGAAGCATAGAATGAAAAGTATGGGGTTTTCTAATAAATGGATTAGTTGGATAATGTTATGCGTTTCAACCGTATCATACGACGTGTGCTTTAATGGTTCGTATGTTGGTCCTATTAATCCGAAGAGAGGTCTCCGCCAGGGTGACCCATTATCCCCGTATTTGTTTCTTCTATGTGTGGAGGGGCTGTCAAAATTCATAAAGCACGCTGCAGCAAATGAGAGTATTCAGGGGTGTAAGATTAGTCCCATAGCTCCGATCATCACGCATCTGCTGTTTGCGGATGATAGTTTTTTATTTTTTAAAGCAAACGTGGAACAAGCAACTGTATTGAAAGCTCTCCTTAATGCTTATGAACTGCACTCGAGACAATATGTTAATTTCTGAAAATCGGGAGTCTTATTTAGTGCAAATGTCAAAAGGGATAAACAAGATAAGTTATCTAGTGTTTTGGGTGTGCATACTGACTTGACAGGTACTAAATATCTGGGGCTTATTTCGTTGGTTGGCAGGCCAAAAAGAAGGGTGTTTAGATTTATCAAAGATAAGGTATGGAGGCGTATTCAATGATGGCAAGCAAAACCTTTGTCGAGAGTAGGTAAACTGGTGTTAATCAGGAATGTTGCACAATCTATTGTATGTCTTGCTTTTTATTCCCTAAAACTCTTTTTGAAGAAATTGAGAGGAAGTTGAATAAATTCTAGTGGGGTTTGAATGTAGATGAAAACAAAGGTATAAGATGGCACTCGTGGGAGGCTATGTGCATGCCTAAGAGTAAATGGGGGTTGGGTTTGCGAAAATTACATGGTTTTAATATCTCTTTACTTGGTAAACATTGCTGGAAGCTGATAAATCAACCTCAATCTTTGGTTGCTAGGCTGTTCAAAGCGAGATATTACCCTGATTCTCATTTTTTGAAGTCTTCTAAGGGGTTAGCCTCTAGTTTCCTGTGGTCTGGAATTCACAATACAAATGAAACTTTATTTAAGGGGTATAGATGGGTGGTGAGTGATGGGGCTGATATAATTGCTACAAGGAATCCTTGGCTGCGTAGTAAGAATGACTTTCATGTTGAATAAAGTCATATCTATGAAGGTCGAATTGAAAAGGTCTCTCATTGGTTTGTACCTGACACAAAATTATGGGATGTTGACAGAGTGAAGACTCATTTTCATGAATAAGATGCTAAAGCTATTCTGGCAGTCCCTGTTCCGCAACAAGAGGGAAAAGATAGGGTGGCTTGGGTGGAGTCTATAGATGCCAAATATTCAGTTAAGACAGGTTACAGGCATTGGCAAAAGTAGAGTATAAATGAGGAAATTGTGGTGCAAGGCGAAGGATGGAAGAAGATTTGGAAATTGGCATTGCCTCATAAGGTGAGAATTTTTCTCTGGAGATTTTGCAGAAATAGTATTCCTGTCAGGAACGGTTAAGATCTATAGATGTGAGTTTGCCTATTATTTGTCCTATGTGTACGTGGATGTCGAACATTTACTCCATGTTTTCTTCGACTGTCAGTTTGGGTCTCAATGCTCGGGTCATATGGGTGTTTCATATGATATGTCTGAAGTTACATGTTGTAATATACATGAATTTTAAATAGTAATAATAACAAGGAAAATAGAATTAATAATAATAACAAGGAAAATAGAATTAATAATAATAACAAGAAAAATAGAATTAGACTTTATATTATTTTGCCTTTACTAATAAGAGAATAGTTAGAAACAAAAGTATATTAAATTGTTAGAATTCTAATCATAATAGGTGAGTTAGTAGGTTTTATATAATTCAGTTGTAATGTCTTTGTAAATATATTAACAAAACCCTATTCTTAAAAGTCATTCGGAGCGGAACAGAGGGGGAAAAAAAACAGAACGCGGGGAGGCGGCGATACTCTGTTTTCAGTTTTCAACAGAGAAGTAAGTAAGATAGTCTTATATAATAAGGGTCCGTTTGGCAAATTTTATAAGTAACTTATAAGTAGAAAAAGTACGTGTATATGTACTTTTTCTGAAAATAGGTAACTTAATTTTTATAAATAAAATAAGATTTGATTTTCAATTCTTATAATAAATATTTATATTTGAAAAAAAATTTAAAAATATGAAATTTAAAAAAAAAAATAAGTTACTTATAAGTAATATGGTAATTTGCCAAACAGGGGCTAAATCTTGATTGTAAGTCAATGACGTTGTGTATTGTTAATGTTATACATATGCTTAAAATATTAATTGATTTGTATGGCTCTGTTGTAAAGCATAGTCTAGTCACAGGTTTTGGTCCGAGATAATCAATAAGTATAAAATATCATAAGTTAAGTGATGAACATTATATATCATACTTAAAGATTTAATTCGTTTCTGTTATGATTATACATGCACTGGTTTTCTCTTTAAATTTATTCTTTAATAATTATAAGTAACTAGCATAATAACCCGTGCGAGGCACGGGTCATTTTCTAGAATTTTTTTATGTAGCATGTAATAATATTTTCTTATTATCTGTTTATTAATAAAATTATGTAATATTTCAAGT
>PHNY01299054.1:0-27473 GCA_003724115.2 Anethum foeniculum
TTGGAGGGCGCGTCCTCTCTAAGAGGAGCGTCCACCTCGACAAGGTCTTCATCCTTGGAGGGTGCGTCCTCTGTAAGAGGAGCGTCCACCTCGACAAGGGTCTTCATCCTTGGAGAGCGCGTCCTCTGTAAGAGGAGCGTCTACCTCGACAAGGTCTTCATCCTTGGAGGGTGCCTCCTCTGTAAAAGGAGCGTCGACCTCGACAATGTCTTCATCCTTGGAGGGTGCGTCCTTTGTAAGAGGAGTGTCTACCAAAGTCTTCATAGTATTTTTATTCAACCCGGCTACATGAATTATGCGACCCGCAGAAGCATTATTTTGATACAACACCTTGGCTAGAAGATTGTACGACCATGCCTCGTACTAGCCACCTTGCGTATAATAAGTTTAAGAATTTGTCTAATGTATATATGGCCACGTACAAGCATATTGCCTTGGTTTTTGATTTTTCCTTTAATAAATCACGTGGACCCTGCACTATATTAATCCTCAAGACAAGTATTTGGCTAGCACTTTTTGATTTCCATGTATTCTTCTTTTGATTCCCCCCGAACAAGCATCTTGCATTGTCTTTTTTATTATTTAACTTTGCGCGTGCCCCAGACTTCAGGAAACTGTATTGACATGTTGAATGTTTATGCACGAGGACTCCTCGCTTGGACCTCTTTTATTTTTTAAAATGCGAGGTAGCCAGCTAGCTCCTTTTCCCTTTTATTTTTTTTCATGCCAGGCTGCCTCGCTGTAACAGGATTGCGAGCCCGCTTCGCTTGTACACATGTACGAGGATTCCTAGCAATTTTTTTGTCACCTTGCTGGTTTTCCTTATTTGTACCCATGCGAGGACTTGTTGCTTTTCCTTTATTCTCTTCTGAAGCCAAACTAGAACCAAGAAATATTTACCTGAGGCGTCCTCGCGGGTTTATCTTCCTTGTTATTATTTTTCCAATACTTGCGAGGCTGCCTCTCTATTTTTTATTCTTCAATGCGAGCTGCCTCACCTCGTGATACAATATTATTATTATTTTAATCATGAATGGACCAAAATAACCTTGCTTGTATATAACCGAGGACGCCTCGCAGACTTTCTTTTTCTTTGCATGTATAGGCATACAGTCCTCAAACTCAATGCCTCCTCGCATATGTACGCGCGAGGACTCCTCGTAATTTATTATTTGATTCAAAGCGAGCTGACCAGCTAGTTATCGGAATGTTATAATCCTAATAATCAGATTTGATGTATATATAGATCTAATTAATGTGTTTTCTAATGATTTGAGGAAAGTACAAATACGTTTTCTAAACTGATTCTAATTTCCAAGGAAAATTCGTAATTGCCTTTTCTTTAGTATGTCTGGACTGTTCCAATTGTAATTTGATCTCTGGACCAGTTTAGAATTAAAGAAAATCTCGTTATCTTCGCGTGGGCTATAAAATCGTCCAATTCTGACTTCTAGAACTCAAGATATGACCCAAACAATATAATACGCGCGTGCAGTCCAACAAATCCGAATTTCCTTCTAATAAATCTTCAAATTCAGCTTTTTATTGTCCAATACTTCCATGTTTAGGATTTCTTACTTCTCTATCAAGGACGTCTCGCAATAATTTAAGTAGGCATTCTCGCATAGTCCACCTCGCTAGTACACACATGCGAGAACTCCTCGTAATTTTTTATTTTGAGATGATCAAACCCAATGAGAAGATTTATTTATTTTTTTAAAAAAAAAATCCAACTCCTCTTCAAATATATATTTCTATGTGAGCCCATAAATCCAATTTTTCAAATCTGATTTCAAATCGAATATTCTGGCCCAAAAGAATTTTTAAATCCCAAATCACATATAATATTCGACCCATCGGACCAAGCTTATAAATATCTCTTCCCGCTATTCATTGTTCACATCTTCTTAAGAACACAAATAGAGAAAATTCCGGGCGTGAATGCTTGTATAATCATTCACGTGCATGCTTCCATATACCCATATAAGGTCTAACATCATTGTAGGTATAGAAGGCTGATGCCATGCAACCCCCACTTTATTGACGTAAACCGCAATCCTCACCTACCAGACGAAAACTTTACTAGAGATAGCCATTCATACGCTTGGAGATTGAAAAAGATGACTCTGCCAAGCTCTAGCNTTTATCTATGACGCGACCTTTAACTAAAGAAAAAGCTTCAGGACAGGTCCACAAGCTCCATGCGAAAAGGAGTGCTTATCCTGCTCAGGTCTCCCCTCCATCACCTAATGAGGTACACGCTGAGGCACCTAGTGATGCAAGCTCCTGCTCACTAAGGGGCACTATCCACGCTCAAGACCCAACTAAAGGAGTTCCTCCTCATCCTCCTAAGAACCAGATCACCAACCTTCAAAGATTGTGCTTTCACCTTCTTGTTATGATACCTCGTTGTCACATCATACTTAACACCCCTATTAGTTTAGGAGTTTCTCCAATGAGATCAATTCCCCACATGGTAAATGGCCACGGGCTAACCACGGAGGTTAGAGACATTGCTGGGAGGGACGAGTAGTTTGTGAAGCGTTGGCATCGGTCATAAGCTCTGACAAATTTCAAGGCATCTTCTTTTAATGTAGGCCAATAATAGCCTTGCCTTAGTATCTTCATGGCTAACGTACTACCCCCTGAGTGATTGCCGCAAATTCCCTCATGCACCTCTCGCAAGATGTAATTGCATTCCTCTCCGTCAATGCATTTTAACAATGATTGATTGAAGCCCCTCCTGTATAGAACACCATCGTACTCCACCTACCTCGCTGCTTGATATCGAAGGCGTCTTGCCTCCACTTTGTTCTCAAGGAGACTTCCTAGGCGGATATATGCCTGAATTGGAGTCATCCAAGTGGTAACAGGAACATCATCGACCTGTATCCGCGGTGACACTCCCTACGATTCCTTTGGGAATCAGGGGGCACCCGCGTTTGATCATGGGGCCTCACATCTTCACGTACACCTTCTTTCTGCCATTCCAACAGCAACATCATTAGATCATCATCCCTCAGACGAATTCCAAGCCTCTCCTTCAGTGCTGTAAAATCTCTTTCCTCACTGTCAGGCGGGTTGGCAGCGCGACGAGATCCGTCTGGCTCGTCTCTTCCTTGATCCTGTAGATTCTCTATGCGGCGACGTTCATCCATCGTGCATCCAGATTTGTGTGGATGTGGAACTATACGATCTTCAGCGTGTGTTTCTCCACACTCACCTGTATCCTCGCTAGGGAATTCCACAATTGGGGTAACTTCCTCAGAATAATCCAGCCTTCGTGGTGTGATCTAATAAGTGCCATCATTGATTTTTGCTCGTCCAGATTGGTTTCCTTCCTCAATCATTGGAGCTTTCGTCGGTGCATGTGTAATACGGGGACGATGACAACCCCTTCTTGTTCTTCTTCGCTCCACAATTGTTAGCCTTGAATCAAAGTTATTTAAGGCATCTCCCATGCGATACAATTGCTCCATTAGATCTTTATTGCTAATGAGCACGGGTGGATCTCCGCTGATCACTGGAGTTCGTGGCAGATATGAACTTTCTGTGCTACGATCGCCGCTTTCACCAGAATCGTAGTCATCTTCTTCATAAGATCCATTATCATGATTGTGAGACATCTCTTCCTCCTGAGATTATGATCTTGATCAGCACCCCTCCTTTTAGCGCCAATTTGTTACCAGAGGAATTTGGTAACAACAAAATTTGAGGTACGTCACCGGAATCAAGATCTATGACGGCGGTTCTTCGCCGAAAAAATTGAACGGAGTATGGTGGTTGTTTGTAGTTGGTGGCTGAGATTGCTTAGAGTAAGTGGTGGCTCCTTTGCGCTCTTAACTTCTTACCCCTTACAATGTGCCTACGTACCCCTATTTATAGGGGATCAAGCCTAACGTAGTTCTTGGGGCCCAAGAAACCTAAAATGGGCTTTAGGCTTCTCGGTCAATAGGGATCCTTCCGGAACCCTTCTCCAGATAGCTTTAGGAATGTCCAACTATGAGGCCCAACCGCAAAGGCCCAAGGCTCGTCCGTAACTACAGGACTTCACGGATAATGCATCTCCCTGCCCAAGGATAACACTTCGCTACCAGCTATCTCTTTTGGTTACACACGCAGATATAGCCACGGTTCACGCTAAGTGCCGGACGCATTTCTGTTCCCCGAATGAGGAGCCCCCACCAGATAACAGGACAGGTGATCCCAAGCTTTTGGGTGCAAAGTGCAGGATGACTCCAAAGTTCTCCAACGAGGACACCCGTTGATTACAAGAACAGAGCTCNACACACACCAAGATTTACCCCACATCCCCAATGAGGACACCCATTGACTACAGGAGGAGGCCTTCGGCATCAGGCAGACCCTTGGAGGCCTTCACGCTCACGGACATCCCCTCTGTGATCCGTTCACAGAGGGAATTCTTCAAAGAGTACCTACAAAAAATATGTTAGTAAATATGTCTTCTATCCTCTATCTAGATTTGTGGAGCATCCTTCATGTTTGCTTCGTCCTGAGTTTTGCCTCGTCCTGAGTGAGGACAAGCCCAGCATGTATTCTTCATTCTCCAAGGTTAGGGCGCGCCCTCAGGCTAGGGTGCATCCTCACCTTGTATGCCTTCCATGTTACATTGTCATAGTTAAAGCAACCAATTTCTCTCTTCATTCTCTTAAGTTAGGACGCGTCCTAAACTCTGGGTGCGTCCTTGAATTAGGGTGCGTCCTCATCCTCATTGTTTGCATATTTTGCCCCAATTTGAACTCAATTGACCCGTTCTTGACTCGAGAAGATCCCTAACCAAATTTTGGCTATAACAAAAGTTAAAAGATAAAATATATAAATATAGTTCAAAAATTTTAAAAACGTAAATTTATATGTACACATTTACGAGTAAAATAGATGTTAATTGCGTATTATCACAATGATTGCACTTCAAAATAAAAGAATGTAAAGAAATAAAATTATTTTATATTTTCATGCACAGAAGTGCTTGGGGGTAACACAACACTAGTAGGTAGCCAGCTTAAATCTAAAATGTACATCTGTCCCACTTTCCCGTTTTCATCATATAAGCTATCAGAAAGCACATTCCAAAAATTTACCAAACACACCGTGAAAAGGGATAAACGTAATGACCATATAAGTCATTTTTCAGAGTGCCCAAACACCCACTATGTGCCCGTTTGGGCACCACATGAGCCACCCACTGTGTGCCCGTTCGGGCACCACATGAGCCGCTTAAATGGAGAAATGCCATTACCAGCTCAGTTGTTTTTGTTTGGGTAATTTAACTAAAGTACTTATCAACCCGTTTTTAAGTTGAAATGTGAAAGTTGAGCTCCACGTACTTTCAGCTTATTTCTTCGTGTCCATTAAACTGTTCCGGCTAACTGTTATGTTCTCCTCTAACATTTATCATTTGTAATGCAAGCATTTAGTATTTTTATATATGTTTGAGCATTTTTTTAATATATTTGTAATTTATTTTATTGTTGTAATCATTTTTATTTTAAATTACGTGTATGCATTTGTGTTTGTAAATATTTATAGTAACTTCAAATTCATGCTTTAAGCAAACAGATTATTTTTAAATCATTTGTATAAATTTTATAGCAAATTTTGGTAAGTTAATTACAATTACTTAACAAAATTTTATAAATTTTATTAAATTTATAAATTATGATTAAAACACATTACCAACTTATAAGTAAAATTATCCAAACAGTTAAATAACTTATAATTTTCATATCACTTGTATGGTACTTTTCCACTTTAAGTCATAAATTACCTTTTTTAAGAAATCCCAAACGAGCCCTATGATTCGTATCATAATTTTAATTTTTAAAAAGAATCTTTTTTACATGTATTATCCATTTCTAAAACACGTATTAATAATACTCATTTGGAAAATGCGTATTAGACTTGCATTTTTTGGTCAAAATTTTTAAAAGTGGTTTTGTTGTCACATTATCTAAATAATATGGTATTTTTTATCAATAAAATAAAATAAAATAATATGGTATTTTTGTCATTTTTGCCTATTATTTTATCTTGTTCTGTTAATTTTCTAATTCAATTTATTTGATCAAAAAATTAAATTTATCTAAAATTAGTGGTTTGATCTAATAATATATTCAAATAATTCTAAAAAAGATTGAATTTGTATTTGACTTGAATTCCAACATTTAACTACAAGTATATTTTCAATCTAATCCTCTTGTTTTAAATAAAATAAAATTAGATGTTTTTAAAACAACGCCAACCATTTCGAAAACGGGAAAAAAGTAAAAAAATAAAAAGAAGGGGGGGGGGGGGTAAGAAAAGGGGTTAAGCGATGATATGTCTATCCAAACACGGCCTAGGTTTAAAACCAGGAGAGAAGTCTTAAATCTCAAAGCAGACCTCCCTACTAAGTCTAACTACTACCTGAAGGCAGTAACCTCTTCCAAGCACTCACCCGCTCCTTCTCAATCAACATTAATCAGCCGAGAGAGATTTTCAGAGAGATTTCAGAGAGATTTTCAAAAATGGCGTCCAAGTTTGGAATAGCGAGTGGGATTCCAGAGCGTCGTGTTCGACCTATATGGGACGCCATCGATTCTCGTCAATTTAAGAACGCTCTCAAGCTCTCCGCTACTCTTCTTTCTAAATATCCTAATTCTCCTTATGCTCTTGTACGTCTCCGTCTCCCTCTCCCTCTCATTCTCGTCTCGTCTAGTTTCAATTTCATCTACTACACGTTTTTACCATTTGTTTCACATGTACATTAACAAGCTTTATTATTATTATTAGCAGTTTAATTTCATACAGTTCCGAGAGAATGTGTATATGAATGTAATTTTGTTATATCTGAATAGAATTTGAGGACGATGTCAAAGGTTACTAGGAAAGAAAAATTACTCGTACTACATTTTGCAGATATTATCCGAACAAGCTACTTTGTAATGCTATGATCTGTAAGATTTAACCGCTAATAGGACATCTACATTTTTCTAGCAACCAACAGGACACGTGTAGATTACTCGTGATTCACTGATGGTGCTTCATTTTGTATCTGTTTTTTTGTCATCGAGTCGTTATTCCATACACTTGTTTGCTTAGTTCCATGTATTTCACTACTGGATTGGGATTGGCATTCTATTACTGCACGAGTTGTGACAACAGCTAGACCACACATTCGTGACCAGAGTGTAATGTTTAATGAATTGTAATAGAGTTCTGATGGATTAATCAGCTCGTACATGATACAAATTATTCCGTATTAACTTAATTTGGTGTAAATTACTGTAGTTGACTATATAATTTCAAATTTTGGTCTGTGCCATTTAATTCCTGTATATGATGACAAGCAGATAAAATTTATTAAAATCTGTTATTACAATCACCTGTGTCTAGTAAAATCTAATTTACACTGATTGTTATAATTAAGTTACACAGTAGTATTTGGTTACGCAAATTTATAAAAATTTCAGTTTTACAATTCAAAGCCTTGCTCTTTAGGACCGTACACTATATGAATAAATAAAAAACAATATTTTCTCCATTTCTTAGAAATAAATTGAAATGGAAGCCGAAAAGTGTATCTAAATATGCAGCTGATCGTTACAGGCTGCTAATGCACTGTAATTCAGCTTATCAACACCGTTAAGAGCTTAAGAGGCATATGTTTATTTGTTTATAAGCCAGGTCTGAATTGCAGATTGTTTATTCTTTTTCAAGGTTCATGGTAGTGATTTGGAATTGTATGCAAACTGATTGTGGAGATTTTGATGTTCTAAAGACTTTTTACTTTCATGCGGCACTCAACTGGTTGGGAAATCTTTAAAATCTTAACAAGTTTTTGATGGTAATTGTACAGGCCTATTGTGTAATTTGCACCCCTTTTTTCCTATTTTGTAGTGCTGTATTAAAAGAGTCTTTCATACCAGATATTGCAATAGGCAAAAAAAATCTTGCTTCGTGAGATGTAGGACAAGGGTTGGGAAGGGGTAAAACAAGGATAATGGCCTATCTCCGCAGAGAATTAGCGAAAACACACAAAAATCCTCGGATTCAATTCATATAATTCAACTCTATCCAGTAGGGAAGATTAAAATTGCTTATATCATAAATCCTAAAACTTGGCCATTAAGTAAGAATCTTTTGAATAAATGAATGAAGCACATCATTTTATTATTATCTATCATAATCTAGAATATTCCTACTAATATATAGGCAATTAATCAAATAGAAATCAAAATTAAGCTAGAAACTAGAAACTAATATGAACTACTAATTTTTTAAAACTTGAAAAAAATCTGGACCACACATTACACATTAATCTTTTCTATCCTTAACTATTTACACACCCGCCCTGCCCCGTTGTCACACCATTCTCACCCCCCCTCCCCCGCATGTTTGCATAAATATATCATTGTAACCTCATCTCCTCACCATTAGTAACCACATTCTTCATCCCTAGTACCTCCATTCTTTCTCCGTCACCACCAATTATACATATTTTTTATGACCCCCCTCCTCATCACTGATGTCGTTTACTTTACCTCCGAAAACATCAAACATTTTACCACCGTCAAGGTCTCCAATCGTCATCACAATCCCTACCAACAGTCACCAGCAATTATAACAATACAAATCATCAATTTTTATAACAAATACTATAAATAGCTAAGAAGCAGGGACACTTGGGTCACTTGCCGAGTCCCCGTGTCGGATACTCGGACACACGTATCCCTGTATTGGACACACGGATTCTTCCACAATACTAATTTGAAATTTTATTTTCAAAAATTATAGTCAAAATTGATGTCAACAAACGATTTTCACAAAATTAAGTATCCATGTCTATTAGTTATTACAAAAGTATCGATTCTCACATTTATTTTTGTATAAACTAAAAATTTTTAATTGTATTTTTGTGTTTTAGATTAATAAATTATGCATTTGATTCAATTTTAATGCAAATTTTGAATTTGTTAATAGGTTTTAATATGTTTAACATAAAATAGATATGAATTTTTTATTAATATATGCCGTGTCCCTGCACACCCGAATCCCTATTTTTTTTTGCCGAATTCCCGTATTTCCGCAATCGTGTTCTTGCTTCTTAGATAAATAGTGATCAGTATTTTGTGGTCACAAATCACTGATTTTTGCATTATGAATTAGTTTATTCTCTATTACAACTTTGTGATTTCTGTAACACACATTAGTGATTATAGTAATTCTTGAAAGGTTAAATAGTGATTTGGGTTCAAATCTGGTGATTTATTCTTATGTATCAGAGTCGATGAGGATGAGTTCATGACGAACTAGAGAGACGGTGATTTGGTGATGTCATGGAGCTCGGTGGTTGAAGGAGAAGGAAAGAGATCATCGGAAGTGATAGGATAAAGATGCCCCCGACATCGAAAAAACATGTCATGGTGATGATAATCGTGTGTGGAGTAAACTTGATAAAGATAGGAAATTATCTTAATGATGAAGTTTAGAGAGTTTGGTTGTATGTTAATTGATGTAGGACAGATTTATGAAAAGCTAATAAGCAGTGATTTATACGAATCCCAAAAATAATCAATATTATTCCCAAGAAATAGTGTATAATCAAAGGTTCTTAATAATGTTAGGAATTATCACTTCTATAGACTATAAAACCGTAGTATTAAACCTAATGGACTAAGGCCCGTGAACAATTGGGCTTTTAATACACTACTAACCTCACATATAAAACATATAGATAAATACATTATTTATCTCTACGGTAAACAAATATAAACTAATTAGTAACATATATTAATTCTTTATTCTCGTTCCTCATCATTAATGGAGGAGGGAGTGTGTAATAATGGAGGAAGGAGATGATGCAGTTCATTGCAGAGGAGAGAGAAACATATGAAAGGGGTTGGTTTCTAGTTTTTATTTTATTTTGGTTTCTAGTGAAGTAAGACTCCTAATATACGTAATATATAACTTTAAATTATAGTACCATTAAATTTAGTCCGAATGATATAAAATAAATACAAACTAATATTATTATTCTTCGTTGATATGTGGCAGTTTACTGAAGATATGAGTAAATTTATGCCAAAAGAGTCAAGTCTTGCATTAGTGATTAGATCATGTTAATTAGTTTTCAAATAGAATTGCTAATATATCTACTATTATGTGTAGGCATTGAAGGGCCTTATTTTGGAAAGGATGGGAAAATTGGATGAAGCACTTTCTGTGTGCATTACTGCTAAAGAGATGTTGTTTAACAGTGCTTCCATCCTAATTGATGATCTCACTTTAAGCACATTGCAGATTGTTTTTCAAAGACTTGATCACCGTGAGTCTTCGTTTCACCGCTTGATATAATATTTACAGTTTATTTAGAAACTCGATCCATCTTATATTAGTTTATCTCATCAGTGGATGTGGCTACTAGTTGTTATGAGCATGCTTGTGGAAAATTCCCAAATAACGTGGAGCTGATGATGGGACTTTTCAACTGTTATGTTAGAGAGTATTCATTTGTGAAGCAACAACAGGTTGATGGTATTCCATAGTTCACTATATCCTTTTCTACTCGCCTCTTCCTTCATTTCTTCAACTTCCATTGCATAATCCTTTAGAAGTCGTCTTTATAAGAGGCATAATTGGATTTGGCTTTAACAAAATTGTGCAGATAGCTATGAAAATGTACAAGATTGTTGGTGAAGAAAGATTCTTGCTGTGGGCAGTTTGTAGCTTTCAGCTGCAGGTTCTACCTACTCTACTTGTTTGTCTATAATTTTTTATGTACACTATCTGATAATTAAATGCTACCTTTCTTATTCTTTAGTTGAAGTTCTAAAGTAGAATAAAGTGAAGATACAGAACAGGTGGAACTAACAGTAGGCTAAATCTCCAAATATTTGATTCACTAATCTATCTTTTTAGCCTGAGAATAAGAGTACTATTCATATTCTGTTATAAGTCTAATTTTAAAGTGACCTAGTTGATGCCAAACAGGGGTAGAAATCAAAGCATTTAACTTGGAGACATATATTTCAACAGTCAACTTCATGTCATTTGAGTGTATCATTGTTACTTTGTATGTGTAACTTGTTAAATTCATCTATGGTGTTTTTGTGCCTGCTACATTTTTATATTTAAACTTGAAGTATTGAACTTCTTGGTTTGATTACATTTCATATTAGGGTTAAGGGGCAAAAAAGCCCCTGTGCTTTAGGGTTGGAGCAAATAACCCCCATAATCTAAAAAGACTCAAATAAGCCTCCTCCTTTAGGATACTGGTTCAAATAAGCCCCTTCGACTAGATTTGGTTAACCATGGTTAAACAAATAATTTCAAAATATTAGAAAACTTGATATTTAAATTAAATATTTATTCAATTTCTTTTTAGAAAAAGTATCTAACTAGATTTGAAAATATTAGATATTAAATTTAGAACTATAAAATTATTAATATATGTGTCACTTAATTATTTCTGTCTAAAATACATATTATTGACATAATTATAATAATTATGATGATAAATAACAATTTCAAAATATTAGGAAACTTGACATTTAAATTAAACATTCATTCGATTATTTTTAAAAGTATCTAACTAGATTTGAAAATATTAGATATTAAATTTGGAACTATAAAATTATTAATATTTGTGTATGTCTATACTTTGTCCTTAATGATTTTTGTCTAAAATAGTTATTATTATTGTTTTTTGCTAAATAAAATAGTTATTATTGACATAATTATAATAATTATGATGATAGATTTACATATTTTTCCTATACTCAGATTTTGATATTTTGTAAAACAATATAATCAAATATTTTCACACAAATATTAAATTATGTATATATGTATATTGTGATTAAATATTAAAGTATGACTGAGATCTAATTAGTAGTATGAAAAACAAACTAGACATTACTGTGTGAATGTATATATTTTTAAAAATCAATATGAAAATATAATTCGAAGATTACATATCATTAACATATATTCAAATGTTGATGTTTAAATTAAGGAAACTATTTAGTTGTTACTTTTACAACATTACTTTATTTTATAAAAAACAATATTTGATTATATGGAAAGTCTTACTTTGCAAATTATCGTCATAATCAGTATAAAGTCTTACTCTTGTAATCTTTTATTTATTGAATAGAGTTGAATTATGAATTGAATCTGTGGATTTATTGTGTGTTTTTGCTGATTCTCTGCGGAGATAGGCCTTTATCCCCTTGTTTAATCCTTCCCTAACCCCTTTCCTGCATCAATAACCATACCATATGGCATATTTGCATGGAGTGGATTATTATGAGTGTATGAATTGATAAAAAAACCATTAATAATAACAGAATTTCATATGTTTTCCGTTACCTATTGATTTTTTTTTTTTTTAAATTTATAAAAGCATCTGAAATCAAATTTAGGAATTGCCTTTATTAGTTCATTCAGGTCTCATGGAATGAGTAGAATGAGACCTGTTCTAACTTCTGATTACATAACCTCTTGTTTTGTTTTGCTACTGTATGTCTGACAATGTGATTATTTATGTAATGATGCCTGATAGTGACGTAATGGCAATAATTATATGTTGGTTTTAGACGAAACGTGACCATTTTTAATTATTCTTTCTGAAGTTTAAACTAGTTGTGTCCTCATTTCTCAAATAAAAGAGTAAAATAAACAAAAAAAGTGTTTTTACTATAAGCCCTGCTTAATTGCTTATCCGATGGATTCTTTTCGTTAGGTTTTTTGTGGTTCGGGAGAAGACAAGCTGTTGCTTTTAGCTGAGGGTTTGCTTAAAAAGCACATTGCTACTCATAACTTGCATGAGCCAGAAGGTGCATTTTATTTTTAGCTTCTCTCTGTTAACATTGTGATGTCTCCTTTTAAATCATTTGTAACTTTTCAGCTCTTAGTGTCTACATCTCTCTACTGGAATATCAATCCAAGTATGGGGAGGCTCTTGAAATTCTTTCGGGGAAATTGGGTTCGCTTATAGTGATTGAAGTTGATAAACTTCGAATACAGGTAATTTTTGCAGTCCTTTTATTGAATTTAACAAATTTTACTTAATTTAGATTCACTAAAAAGAGGGTTTATATGTGCTTTACCTTTATACAAGATTGGGAATGTGAGTGGGACGGAGCTTATACAAATAAAACAAGAGAGAAACGAAATATAAGAGTCTATCCAATAACTTGCATCAGCTGGCAAAATCCATGCTGTATATAATAATATAAATAACTGATACATGTCGGTATGGTTACAAAATTGTGGTAAATAGAAAATTTAAGTTACTGAACTACCTGGAGATTCAAAGGCTCATAACTGAGAAAATAACTTGAGTGAAGTTTTCAAGTTGGCCTGTAGTGTTGTCTATTTTGTTCCAGTTTTCGGAAGAGCATCTCCAACCCATACTCTCCTGTTAGCTATATCCTACGTGGACAGACAACTTATACATAATGGTCTTCATTTTTGCTTCTCCAAGGGACAACCTGTGTTAGGTAAATTTTTAGCCAATGCCAAATTTGTTGATTGGGTAGCCATTAGAGCATCTCCAACAGACTCCTTATCTCTATTTTAAATATAATATAAAATATTGGCTCTTAGAGATTTAATACAAGGTCATCTCCAACAATGCTTCCTATATTCACTCTTTATTAATTTTTTATTATTAAATGTAACTTGAACTTATTTGAGACAAAAGATAGTGGAGAGAGAAAGTGAGTGTTTTGATGAATATATTATATAATATTAATTAAGAGTGGGATTTTGGCTCTTAAAAGAGAGGAGAGAGAAGAGGCTCTTAGTGATTTTAAGAGTCACTAAGAGTCTCTTGGAGCAAAAAAATTCTTCATCCTCCTCAAATATCAACTTAAGAGCCGATTTAAGAGTTTGTTGGAGATGCTCTTATGTGTAATTGCCACATCAGCTCGACCCAACTAAAAATGTTAACGTACTATTCTCTTTATAGATCCTATGGTCATAAATCATCTGCATATGATCTTGAAATTTAAAAATAATAGATAATTATTATTTTTTAAGAATAGCTAACCATTATAGATAATACCATTGGAGCAATATACCTTTTTCCTCATCTAAATTTTAGCTAACTATTATTTTTTATTATTTTAGCTATCCAATTTAGCTAACACCGTTGGAGATGCTGTAACACAACAGAAATATAAAAAGAGGTTTCATAAAACTGGAATGGTGATTCTAAAGTTTTTGTTGTGCATAAAACATTTGTATCTCAATTGGAAGTCTATTTCAACATAAGCTTGAACTTGTGGAAGCTATGAGCGAGAGGAAAAAATTCTAGACTAATTTCTGTTATTAAATTTAGCAACTTCCAGAAGGTATCATGAATGCATGTTTTGCCATAGAGCACTTTTTGGGAGGAGTAGAAAATTAGGAGCTTTCAAATACTTTGTATGAAAGATTTGAGTAATTTGTCCAGTAACATATACTTCCTCCGTCCCACTTGATTCTCAACATTTGGGGGGGCCACGAAGTTCTAGAAGAGTTAAGAAAAAGGAAGAAAATGGGTGCTAAGTGGTGGGACCTAATTCCATTAGTCAAGAAAAGTATGCTATTTAAGGAAATGTTAAGAAATGAATGGGACGTCTCAAAAAGAAAAGTGTTAAGAAATGATTGGGACGGAGTAAATCAATTGTGCAACAATGTATAAAGTAGTTTATACTTGTTTAAACTAAACAGTTTATTGGTGTATTAATTCATTTTGAAAGTACTTTTGCTATTATATCTCTCAACGAACAACAACAATTTAATTTTTCTGAATGCACTTACGTTGGAAGTTCTTTGATGGGAACTCAATGGAATGGAAAATGATAAGCAGTAAGAGCAGAAACCATAGAATTTAAAGATGATTTTTTTAATTTTTATTTTCGGTTAAATGGTTGATGAAGTAAATAATTAATTGTATGTGATTTTTATCCTTGAAATATGGTATATATATAGTTTAGTATCTTTTGTTATTCTCATCCTTGTCAACTTAACCGATCTAACCTTTTCGCATTGAGTTAGTCGGGCGCCTTGACGGTGAGGAATGAGAGATAAAAGAGAGTTTGTTTTAGGAGTAAGGTTCATGTCTATATAATAGTCAGTATAGCTCTCTCCCCCTCCCCCCTCCCTCCGTCCCCCTCACTCTCCCTCTATATATACATATGCATACACACGTGAGTCCGTGGGTAAGTTGGATTTTATTTTTCATAAATTTCTTACGAAATGGTATTCTTTAACTCTAAGTTGACAGGGGAGGCTTCTTGCCCGGGCAGGTGATTATGTTCTAGCTGCTGATATATTTCAGAAAGTTTTAGAATTATGGTAAGTTTTTTATGTATGTTACATCCAAGCCAATTTACAGAAACCTTTATATGCTTTTATTTATTTTGCAATTATTGTGTTTAGCTTAGTATGATGTTCTTGACACATCAAATAATAACAATATAACAAATAGTCTTATCCTATTTGGGGATCTTGATCGATGTTCGAGTAGCTTATCCTTTTATATTTGCTTAATATGTGCTCAACATTTCCTTGACACACACTTATCTTGATCGATGTTCGACTAGCTTATCCAATCATATCCAAAATAGTCTATCCTATTTGCACAAAGACGAATAGTATTTGCAGTATACATTTACCACACCGAGTTTTTTATCATTTAGTTAAACAAGCTAAATTAATATTTATCACTTTTTAAGTATAAACAGTCTGTTGGTGTAAAAGTTAATAACAACTTATAATTCACTTATTAATTTGTATCTGTGGAGTAAAAAATAGTACCTATTATAGTTAACTTATTAATTGCAATTTGGCTTGACAAAAATTAGTATCACCTGCTCTAAATGTAATTTGATTTTTTGTTCCTTTCTTGTTTGCTTCATCTTTCTTACTTTTCACATCTTATAATTGATAAATTTCTAGTAAAAAATTCAACTGATATTTACTTATTAATAGGATGATTGGTAAGTTACTTCTACTTCAATGTTATAAAGATTACTTATATAGTAACAATGGACTTCCTTTTTAGTTAAGCAAACAGAAGAATAGATCGAGTATTTCTCTCTGTAGTCTGTCGTATTCTATGTGATCTGGGCTTTGCTTGTTAGTCAGTTACCTTATTTTTTGTTTCTTACTATTTGCAGTCCTGATGACTGGGATTGTTTCCAAAACTACTTAAGCTGTTTAATTGGAGATGACAGCAACTGGAGGAAGGGAGCTCAGAACAGTTTGATTCATCATCCAAATTCTGGTGATTGCAAGAATTTGCATCTAACAGATGAAATGGTGCATTCTTCACTTCCTAGATATCTTCGTTTTCAACTAGTACTTTGTGCAAAGTTTCTATTACATCATGACATCCCAACTGTATGTGCAGTTTGACTCTAGTATTTCAAGGGCATCTGATTTTGCGTCAAAGCTAGCTGAAAAAGCTAGTAATGATTCAATAAGATGCCCATACTTGGCAAGTCTTGAAATTGAAAGAAGGAAGCTTATATATGGCAGGGGAGATATGGACAAGCTAATTGAGGTTATTATGCAATACTTCTGCAGGTTAGGCTCGAGCTCTTAATTTTCTTTTTAATAGAAATTTGACGTAGTTGTAGGATATATACTAATTATTGTTATACAAGCATGATACTAAAACACCAGATGTTGTCAAAGGCGTTAAGCCACTGACACACAAAACCTCTCGGAGCCTAGGCGTGAGTGAGGCACAAATGCGAGGCGCGCACACAACTTAAAAGGTTTAATATTATAAAATATGTATGATATTAACAAATAATCTAATAGTTTATATAAAATTACTTGGTGTCTATAGCCTAATATCCGCTATATTAGATGCCACTACCAAGGCAAATATAATTTCTATATCAAGATTTAAAATTTAATAATAACATAATTTGAGTTCATAGCTGAGTTTTTAATTAAGTCAAGTGTCAAATAAATGTATGTGTATGTATATATGGGTTATATACAGGGACAAAACTAGGAAAAAAATTTGGAGGGGCGAAATTAAGAACAAAATTTTTGAAGATGAAAATTGATGGGACATTCTAGATTTTCAAGAACAATACTATGGATTTATGTGTATGAAGCCTAAAAATACTAGCTTGTATCCCGTGCAATGCACGGTTATTCTCAATGTTATATTTTTTGTATTTTTCGGTCGTTATTCCGAATTATATTCGTATCATGTTTAAATTTATTATTATATATCATGTTTAATAATGCATTCATGCATGTCACAAAAAATATATGAATATTTTTCTCTTGTATTTTTATAATAATTGTTCTAAATATAATTAGTGTATATTATCATCTTTCTTTTTTAATATTATTTTATGGTTATATGAGATCCGGTAATATGATCAAACCATTTTAAACCCCTTAATTACATAGGTTATATTGATATTTAATATTTATAGTTTTAAATTGGTGATTCTAATTAATTCGTCGGGAAATAAGATATTTTAAAATTTGAGTAGCAAACTTCATGTGTATAATTGCCTAATAGCATGGAAAAGATTTTTCTATCAATAAAAAAAGCTAAGGAAATAAATCAAAGACAAATCTATTTAGTTTCGCTACGTAATACACACATTATATCCTTATAATATAATATGCATAAGAGGGATTTTATCCAAATATTTGGTCTTGTACTACCAATGTAATAAGGACCGTTAAATCTTGAATTAAATAGATAATAGCCGTTGGATCTGAAATAAGGGAATATTCTATCTTCATAATCTAAACCAAAACGTACTACCAATGTAATAAGGACCGTTAGATCTTGAATTAAATAGATAATAGCCGTTGGATCTGAAATAAGTTAATATTCTATCTTCATAATCTAAACCAAAACTAACTAGATTTTTATAAATTGAATAGAATAGTTAAGTAGGTATCCTAAATTGAATAGACTACTTAATATAAAATTCGTAACTGTTTTTTCTCTTCAGATCCTAGAAAATTTTACGTAAATAATACTTTTTAAATCATCACTGAATTAAAGAATATTTCGTGAGTTTCGTGTGGGTTGTAAAATCATCAAAAATCTGATTTCTAAAACTCAACGATAGAGTCAAAATAAATTAAATGACACATGATTCTTTTATATAGTTCGTGTTCTTACGATTTTACATGAAATATTACAATGTTCTAAATTTTTATATTATTATAAAATCAAAAAAATACACGAATAAAGGAAACCGTTCAACCCGTGCATTGCACGGGCAACAAGCTAGTACAATCAAAACTTTCATAAATCAGTATACAAAAGTAATTAATGGATTGTAAGTTTACATTTAAATCATATAACATCGAATTAGGAATAAAATGCTTAATATATAAATTTGTATAAAATATGTTATTAAGGACAATCGAACTCTTGATTTATAGCAGTACTTATATATTATCTCTCTTACTCTTATTATATTATATTTTATTATAGGATATAATATAATAAATAAGTATATACTTTGCTAATCATTTTTAATAATTTTTAAAAGTATATACATCTATATATTTTATACGATTATTGTTTTGTATTGAATTAGATAGATTTTAATATTTTGTTGTAGAAAAGAAATTAATTCATAAATTTGAAATAGTTAAAGAAAAAATAGTTAAACTGGAATTAAAACAAATAAGAAAATAAATTTATTGGGTTTCAAGATTAATTATATTTAGTATTGAATTGAATTTGGTTAATTAAGTTATGACATTTTACTATAGAATAGAAATAATTCATTATTTGAAAGAGCTAAGAAAAATGAATCAAATTGGAGTTGCAAATAAAAAAATGAATTCAATTGTTTTAAGCGTTTGGGCTTTTATCTTGAGTTCTAGAAATCAAATTTTGACGATCTTACAGTATACACAAAGCTCACACAAACAATCTTTAATTTGATGATGGTTTAAAAATATTTTCAAATCAAAACTATTCAGAAGCGCTAAAGAGAAAAGAGAGTTCCAAATTTTGACATTAAGAATTCTATTCAATTTAGGATGCCTACTTGTACTTGGTTAGATTATTAAATATAGAATATTCCTTTATATTATATCTAGCGGTTTCGTTTTATTTATTTTAAAATATAACGGTTCTCTTTTTTTTTTTTGGTCGTGCTGTACTGCGATGAGCGATTTCCGGATAAGGTCCCTCTTACACTTATTATGAGGATATAATATGAGATTTGTGAATGTATTTGAGGGACCATCAAGATTAATAAGTTTATGGAAACCAGATACATTATATAATGAACTTGTACACATAAAATTGACGCATTAGAAGGTCGAGGAAGGTTTTGAGGGGACCATGGATACTCAAATGCCCCCCCTCCCCCCACCCACCAAAAAAAAATCTGTCCCTACATAATATGTGTGATATTTGGGAGACAAGAAGAGAATTTCATACTTGCATATATTTATACTTGTGTACATACATACATACAAACATACATACATACATATGTATACCACGGGAAATAAGATAAAGATATATTCGCAACTAGGCCTAGTTGATATGGTTTATATATATACACATTTATTTATTATAGACAAGAAGACACCTTTTGAAGAAGACACAACCATAATGGTGGTTTTGGGATTCTTTTTCTTGTTGATGTGGCTAGAATGATAAGTATCATTTTGTTCGAGCTTCAATTTGTTGTTTTGATTCTAAAAGTCATTTCTTAGGCTTTAAAAGGGATTATAAAGCAGCAATTTTTACTATTATATATCAGGCTTCAATATAGCGCGTTTTTATGTCGCTTTGTGCCTTTGTGTTTCACGCTTCAAGACCAAAAGCGCGCACTTGTTTGAAGTTGCTAGCCTTCACCTATGTTAAGGTGTTTGGGGTGCGCTTTTGTGCACTTAGGCGCGCTTTTGACAACACCGATGGACTAACTGCATGATTATAGCTTCCTTAATCTTGATGTATTGACAAAGACAAACTTAAGTACTTGGGTACATTTGTAATATCCGAGTGAGAAATAACGGAATTGCTGACTAAATAAGTGAAGCCTCAGACATTTGCCATGTGCAAACTCATATATGCATTTAAAGTCTTATCTTAGAGTTGATGACCAGCCAAAACTTTGGATTTAGAAGGGTCGTCTATCTTCTAAATATAGGTGGTGCTAGGATATTGCTCCAAAGTCCAAACGCTGTGACTTGAAGATGTAAAGGTCCAACACTAGGAACACTCATAGGCCGAAAAGTAAGCCGAGGGCTGAAACAGATTGAGTATTAGGTAATTAAATTTGTTTTGCACCATATTATCATTTCTTTAAGGGAAATTCTCAATGGTATCCTACTTTTGACTTTTCTGAATTTTTTATTTCTAACTTGCCAGTGGTACCCTTTTACTTTAAGTTTCACGTATACCATGTCATCTGGTTAACCAAATGTTAGATAAACGTTAAAATTTAAGTAAATAATAAATAACTTTATTAGCGATTTAAATTCAAAATTTTCACATTTTCAACACCCGTAACAATATATTATTATTAGAAATATCATCATCAAAATATTTAAACAAAATGTAATTTGAAACTTCAGAAAGTATTCAAAAGAATTTTCTTCAAAATACCATTGTCCTATTAACTTTTCCTACAAATGCCATTTCTTTTTTGCCTTATCCGTATGGTACTATTATATTTGAATTTTTAAATATTGTTTGTGTAACAGAATGGTATGATTAATAGAGACTTAAAATACAAGGGTACCACTCGTAAGTCAAAAACACGAAATGGCACCACTTGAAAAAGCCAAAAAGAGAAGGGTGTCATTGAGAATTTTCCTTTCTTTTATCTCATAAGTGACAATTTTATAATGACGCTTCACTTGCACTGGTGTAGAAATCTAGAAATTGCAAGTTTATGAGGCACAATAGTTATCTATGTATTTATTTATTATCTATTATCTAACCTAGCTAAGTTTCGGGAGAATTTTGGTAGCTAGGGTAGTTCATTATATAATCCTGTAATTTCTCGTGTAATTCTACCTTCTATTGTGGATTGTGATAAGTCAAAATCAGTCCATCATAAAATTAGGATGACCAGCAACGTCTGAGTAACATGTTTAGCAAAATAGCTTAATCATATTGTGTATTGATAGTGATTTATCCAGCTCTTCATTAATAATAATGCTCACCTACTCTTGATTTTATCAACTGAAAAAACCAACTGTAAACAAATCAGTGCTCTGATACTTTCATTGGATACATAGGTTTGGTCACTTACCTTGCTTTGCTTCCGATGTTGAGATGTTTCTTGAAGTTTTAACTGGTGATAAAAAGAATGAGCTTTTGGATAAGTTAGTTGAAAACTGTGGAAGTTCTGTCACAGTGCCTAAGAAACTTCTTGGGCAATCAATTACAGTTTTTAAAGTTCGGGAATTAATTGGAGACATGTGCACTATTTCTGCAACTGGTATGTAACACTAATCCACAAATTATCTGTCATTCTATTAATATTGTTCAAGTATATCTTTTAGCTAACTGTTTTAAAAATACCCAGTTGGTGGTGAAAGAATTGTCTTTATGGACAGTGCAAGTCTACTGTCCTTTTTGCTTAATTGATAGTACTGAATACAACTTAAAAATATCTACATACAGCATTTTGCATCTGAAACCTTGTATAGGTAACCTGAAGGGTATACATCATTACATCCTCTAATAATAAACAAGCCATTTTTTCGAGTAGTCAATTGATCACAGCTCTATTTCATTAGTAACCTGGTACACTGTCATAATAAGCATGGTAATTTTTTTTTGCGTCTATACGCCCTTGTTATTAAGGAGGGTGCATTTCAGCATTGTAACTATTGCTCCTTAGTTTTTAGAAGAGGTTTATAAATGCTTTAGCAGTTGCTACTATGCTGGTGGAAATTAGGTGTATGATATCTGTTCCTCCTTTGGTCTTTAATTGTTCTCCAGGTTATAAGAATAAGGAGTTTAGATTGACTTCTGGTGTCTTTTTTTAATTATCCCCTGATATCCCTTTTATGCATGCATCTCCTGCCTTTATTTGTTATGTTTTCTCCAGTTCCTTCTGCAAATAGTGTAATCGTACAATAAAGCGGGAAAAAGGAAGTTTCTTTTGTACCGTGCTTCATCCATTTTGAATTACTGGAATATCAAATTGAGGCCAATTGTGGTCCTTTATACTTCAGTGATTTGTATTTCTGGGTTTATTTGGTTGATTCATTTGATTTTGGTCAAATGTTCATTTTTTGAATGGTTGCTTTCGAAGGTGTTAGGACTATAAGTGAGCAGAGCATATTTTTTCCCTGTTTTAATATGTTAAGTTTCTCAATTTTCATTTTAATAGATTGCTTTCAGCTTCCTTGCTGTATTCTCACTTTAAAAATTTTGCTCCACTCTCGTTGACTTTGGGACCGGTTCAAACTATGCTCTCTCGAGCAGTTAATAATCTGGTTTTCTTTTTATAAATTAGATCTAACTAGGGGAGATTGTCTTCTAATCAAGTTGTATCGGTGGTATCTCTTTTTGTAGACGATATCTTGTGGTTAATGAATAATCTTTTACTTAATTATTTGTGTTCTTATTAGAACCTTCTCATTCTTTAAGAAATTTGGAAGAACTGGTTGTTAACATTCACTTATGGTAGGAAGAATGTGCCAGAGGACAGTTCACATATCATTTGTGTCTTCATAACCTTGGTATTACGAACATGGACCTCTGATTCTTTTCCATCTCTTCACTGTAAAGGCAATTCATAATGGCATATTTGCAATTCCGTCTCTCATATGAAGTTTTGCCTTCTAAATTTTACGGTGTACATGGGGCTGTGCTATTATATGTATACATGTTGATATGTGTACCAGGATCTCTGTTTACTTTATTTACAGTAATGTTAAACACCTTTATTGAATATTCATGACCTCTATTTTATTATTTACTGGCGAGTACAATGTAACCTTCCGCTCTTGTTAGATATAGAGGGATTTGCAGTTCAAATGGCAGATTTGTATTGCAAGAATCTTCCGCTCTCAAAGGACTTGGACATTCAAGAGAGTGTGCATGGGGAAGATCTATTATCCATGGCCTGTAATATTTTGGTTCAGGTAATCTTGTATGTCTTTGTGGCTCGTATTGCCAGTGTCGTATCATCCCAAGTGTTTCTAGTAATAGCTATAAATAAATGGTAGCAAGTTGAAGTTATTTGTGCGAAATGGTAGCGACATGTATATATCAATCAACTGAACAAGAAAGGCTCCTAAGCATGCTTGTTCTATTGGAGAGATGTGATGCTTGATGGTCTTTCTAATAAATATAGTGACTTGTTGCACAGCCTGGCGTCCGTATGGCACCTGTGACGTTTATATATGTAAGATATTGGTAGTACAATATAAATTTTAACAATTACCAATTAGTAATACAGTATGTAATATAAAATTAAAACACCAATACACATTGCCTTGGCAATTAATTAAGAAACTATAAAGTAATATGTCATTAAATCACGGGCAATTCGAAAGTAATAAAACATAATAAGTTTGAAAATATCACTCTAAAGTAAAGAATTAGCAACTCATCGGGTTGCACAAGCAAGCATAATTATCAAGCACTAAGTTTTCTCCAACTTTACTTCATTTAAATGACACACTAGTGCTTGGTTTACTTGACCACATTAACTATTTAGTAGTAAGATAAACGAGGTCCTAACGTGACCGATCTAGCATTGGGCTTTTTGCAGTTGATATGTGAATGCACGACCATAAGGTGAGAACATTGTTGCAATTACTTCAGTCTGCATCCTCATTTTATGTGGCACACTGTGACAATTGTGATGAGCGCCTAAATGCACGAACTTTAGGCGAGAACGTTGCCACAATTACTGCAGGCTACCACTTTGCCATATGGTGTTTCAGGTTTCCTGTTGGCTCTTGTGCCCGCCTTGAGAACCATGCTATAAAGATGATAAAGGGGCCTAATTTTTACCAATAGATTTAAAGATTTATGCATTTGTTGGTTGCTCATGGTTAGAATAATTTCTAGTTATGACTATTGTGTTTGTACTTGGATAAAATTGAAATTAGTTTTGATGTATTATGTGGTGCAAGGTAGCACTCAATCTACTTAAAGTAGGGATCTAGTAAAAGTATCAGTCAGTGCGATGTGCACAGCTTGAGTCAGTTAATTATATACTAATTTACCTGTTGAATGTTGTATTATCATTATGGATTACGATAATACCTATATTTTGCTTCTGTCTGCAGTTATTCTGGCGTACGAACCATATAGGATATTTGCTGGAAGCAATTATGATTTTGGAATTTGGTTTGACAATTCGGAGGTTTGAAGGCAAACATATATATATATATATATATATATATATATATATATATTTATATTTATTTATTTTTTCTTTTTTTTTGCTTTGTATCTTTGTTTTTTATTTTATTTAAACTATTAATTGAATCTTAACTATCATCTACGCACTCATTAACAAAGTTTGTTGATATAACATCGTTCACAAGTACATTCTAGTATAGTCACCTTCATTCAAATTGTCTACAATTCTTTTTTTATAAAGTTGGGTGCTCTGATCTGATTTCAAAAATGTTAACTGGAGTTAAGTATGTTGATATTTGTAAACCAACATATCCCAATATGTCATTTCCAAGCTTATTAGTAAGCTTCATACTTCACAGATATTTATGCTATGATTTTGCAGCTACTTCTTCTATTTATGTAACTGGAAGCATTATTCTAGATTATTTGTCAGCCTTCACCATAAACTAATTCATCAAGCCGACTCATTTGTACTTCCGATATCCTCTTCAAATATTGTTTTTAATATAGAGTTTTACGCCTAATTTTCCATGATTAATCCCATGGACTACTTAGTCACTTCTGTTTTAGGGACCACCTGCTTGCTGCTGTATTGCTTTATGCTCCTAGTCATCTGACTCGTCTCGTTTTACCTTCTGTATTATATTGATTCTCCATCTATCATTGTTAGCTTTTCGCTATCATCTTATTTTCCCTTTATTTTTTGCAGACACGTGTCACAATATAAGATTTTATTGTTACATTTATATTCTCATTGGTGCGCTCTTCCTTTAGCATATGACTGGTAAGCTATTTGTATTTTCTTGAAAGCTGATTCTTTCATTTAATTATTTTGGTCTTTCTGCCTTTATATGCAGTTTATGTATCAAAGTATTTGTTTGTTGAATTATTTTTCATCTCCTGTTGTGTTACTGATGATTTCCTTATGTGTAGGTATAAATCTTTGGATGTGAAAAATATCTTGCTGGAAACCGTGTCGCACCACATTTTACCCCACATGTTAACTTATCCTCTTTGGAATGATTTAAATGATCTCTTGAAAGATTATCTAAAGTTTATGGATGCCCATTTTCGAGAATCTGCAGACCTTACATTTCTGGCATATCGTCATCGGAACTATTCAAAAGTATTAATATTTTTGTTCTTGTTCATATATATATTTACTTGGTAGCACCGTAGCATCTTTTTGCATTAGCTTTGGATTTATATTGTGTTCATGGCATATTAGTGAAATTAGCCAATTTTTAGAATTTGTTATTTACTCTCTCTTTTTAACGTTTGTCTTTTTAGCTGTGTACTTTTACCAAATAGTTTGTTAGCATTTTCTCAAAAAAAGATGCAATTCCTACCATATATTCCTGCACTAAATATGTATGAGTGCAATCTTGTACTTCCCAATATTTTATGAGAAAGAGAGACAAACCTTCAATATTCCATTAGAATAGTGTTAGAGCTCCCAAATTGGATCCCGTATAAACAACTACATGCCTATAATGCCTATCTCTCTCAGTTATACATGGCTTACTGCCCCATGTACATCTGGGGTACTTTTGAGTTAGAACTCCAACATGTTGTCTTAAACAACACAACGAGAACTGCTTTGTCGATTCCAATTCTTCTTTCAGTCTTTCCATTGAGCAGACCCATGACCCTGTAAGTAGTATGCTTATGCAAGTATTAAACTATCACATTCATCTTGTGCTTTCAGGTAATTGAATTTGTTCAGTTCAAAGAACGACTGCAGCGTTCAAGTCAGTACTTATTGGCAAAGATTGAAGCACCAATTTTACATCTGAAACAGAATGCAGATAGCATTGAGAAAGAAGAGGTAACCCCTTACCCCGATTGTTTAGAATTAAATCATTTTGCTGTTCTAAGTTATCTTTGACATTTATATCTATGGGTCGCTCTTTTACTCTTCCAGAGTGTTCTTGAAAATCTGAAATGCGGAACTCACTTTCTGGAGCTCTCAAGTGAGATTGGATCCAAATCTTTAACCTTTAATGAAGACATGCAGTTGCGGCCTTGGTGGACACCGACTTACGATAAAAATTATCTTTTAGGTCAGAAATACATTTATTTTTTTAATGTAGAATTCTCGTGAAATGAAAACTTTCTGAATATCTAAAGGATACATATTTTTTTCTCTGTGGCATATCTTATCTACCTATGATTTAGAATGATTTAGAAATACAAATGATACACACAATACAAAAAGATTACTATGTGTTGTATGATTCTGAGAAAAATCATTCTGTTTTTTTCCTTATAATGAATGTCTTGTTTATTTGTATTATAAATTTACAATACATTTTTTACTTGAAGTATTTACAGCCTAATTCATACTGTACCTTCATCTGCCAGTGTTTTGTCTTTGCTCAAGTGAAACCTTCTTTCTGTGCAGGACCATTTGAAGGAGTATCCTATTGTCCTAGAGAAAACATGGTAAATTATGAAACTTTGCAACTAAACTTTTAATTTTCGAGTCAATCATTGTAGACATTTGAATGCACCGTCTACATTTGACCGTCTGTATGGTCAATTTTTAAAATTGCTACAAAATGATCTGACCCGCGGGTCCTTCATTATAGAAGAAATGTAATAGAGAAGTCTTGCTTAATATGTAAGTGAACTCTTTCTTAACATAATATCTTAACTTGGTGTATTTGTGCTATTTGACACTACCACGTAGTATGGTTTAGATGAGCTAGTTTGAAATTAATAATGATAACAACATATGAACAATGGAACTAAATTTTCTCCGACCTACTGTATTGCTGTGTCACTTCGATGTGCAGCTAATATTTTGTTTTCTACTCTAGTATGGTGTCCAACCATCATAAAAAATTTGAAAGTGATTGCACTTGCGATATTACTTCTATTAGTAAGATATAATTTCTTATGACTGTTATAAAGCATGAATTAGTAAATTTGTTCTCAGTTTTCTTTTATTTAAGCCTTGAGACCATGTTTATAAATTGAAATTACATGACTTGTATAATTTCATTTTCACTTCCAGCCAACCTTTTGCAACCAGTGTTGATTGTGTTAGAACTTTACTTTTATATATATATATATATATATATATATATATATATATATATATACACACATATATATATAA
>PHNY01299057.1:2162-12224 GCA_003724115.2 Anethum foeniculum
GATTTCAACTGTCCTTACCTTGCTTTTAACCTTTGAATTCAAAGCAACTGACTTTCCTTTGTTGCTTTTCCTTTCCTTTCTCTGTTGAACCTCCAAGTCATGAGTTATAAGCATTCCGTAGATTTCATCCAGTGAAACCATCTCCAAATCATATTAATGTATTATGATTGAGGTTTAAGTTTCCTATTCCTCATTCGAAGCCCTTAGAAACTTTGTGTTTGAATCTTTAAGATCATACACCTCTCCCACCAGTGATAGATTGTTCAGCAAGGTAAGAAGTCTATCATAAATATAAGTGAGACTCTCATCAGCTTTGGCCTCAAATTGTTCATACTCCTGTATAAGAACAGCTCTTCTATTCTTCTTGATGGCCATTGTTCCGTGACATTGAGTCTCCAATGCATCCCAGATTTCATTTGTTATCTTGCAAGCTGTAACCCTATTTGACATCACAGAGTCAAGACTGTTATGCAAAATATTTCTTACCTTTGCAGCTTTAAGCACAATAGCTTTCTCCTCAGCAGTCCATTCCTTCTTTTCCTTCAACTGATAATGTTAGGGAACATTAGGAGTTCCAACCACTAGTTTTGTTGGTGTATGTGGTCTATCATTGATTACATCTAGGTAATCAGGATCTTAGCTTCTAAGTGCATCAACATCTTTACTTTTCATGTTGGATATTCAGCTTTCTTCAGAATAGGAATTTTAATGCTTTTATACTTATTCAGAGACATCTTCGATCGTTTCTGATATTGATTTATCAGTTTGCTCTGATACCACTTGTTGCCTAGTAAGATACAATTGTTTAAGGGGGGTTGGATACAATTTTATAAATGTTTCGAACAAGTATGAAAATATAACAGTTTTTGTATTTCTGACTAAAACTGTTACAAACTCGCTCAAGAAATACTGATGTTCTTGAGAGCTGCTAGGTCTTACAATACTCGAGTTAATCACTGAAATGTGATGACCTATACTGTGTTTAAATAATACACAACTACAATATCAATCTAAGATATGTCATATCCATTTCTAACTGAAAAAAATACATATCTCGAACTGATTAAACAAAGTCCTATAACTTAGGAACTGAGAGATATATATTCCTCAAATCAAGGAACAGAATCAATCTTCAAATACTTACTACCTCTAAATACTGATGATATTCAGATACTGATGATACGCCAATAGTCCAATACTGATGACCTAACAAATCCTGATGACACCAATCCACAGCTAGATCCTGAGCATCTCCTGATCATTGAGAATCAACAACTAACATGCCCTTATTATTATCTTGTTCTTCTTTGTAGTCATCCACGGAGTAATCATTCTCAACAAACCTCAAATCAATTAAAAAAAATTTTTGGATCATGAATAACCACCGGTTCGACATGAGATGATGAAGCATTTTAAACATCATTTTGTAATGCATCATCATTCAAGAGAGAGTTCTTCTTTGATGTCACTTCTTTTTTGACAAAACGACTTTTCGTTATTAAAACCATGGTGATTTTGCACTTGAAATACTTTGAGCATAATAAACTTGATGAGCTTGACTAGCCAAGACGAACACATCTTCAGCATTTAATGTTGACCTAACATCCACCGTAGTCATCCAATTTATATCCACTTTGACATGTGTTGTATGATCAAACCAATGACATTTGAGTAATACAACTTTATAAGCATTACGGTAGTAAAACTCAAGTATTTCTTCAAGTCGACCATAATTGTTTTGAAAACTCTCCTTGTACGAAGTCCCTACATATAAATGAGTAAATTATTAAGTACAAATAATGCATTAATATAATGAGTAATATAATAAAACGAAAATATGTATTAAATAAACTTCAAGCATATATTATATTCTTACCAATGACAAGCACGGTGGAATTTGGTGAAGTGCGTTCATTATGCTTTACACAACAAAATTTATAACGACTGCAATGACAACCATTATAAATATCCACATCACGCAATGGATCTCTTATCAAATCCGTAAATTTTTGTTTAAGTTTTAGATCATCTGCTACCTAGTTATATAATGAATGAACCATATATATAACTGCGCTACAATATTTAAAAATAACAATAAATAATTGTGTAAATGTATATAGACACGTACCGTTCTTCCAAACCAATTTGTGAATCGATCTTTTTGAAATCATTCTTTTGCTACATCATCAAATTCGGGGTATTGTTTGTGCACCAACTTGTGAAACTCACTAGAAAATAATAACAATTAATAAGATAAAATAAAATAAAGGGAACATAAAATATGAGTTAAAATGTCTTACCCCAAGTACTTTGCAACCTCCGGTGTATTAATAAGAACATAGTATTTGATAAGTCTATCTTCATCAACACTCAAGATTCTATGTCCTTTTTTTACAATGGGTTTTGTGGGATGTGTTAAAACACTCAACAAGTCGGGATTAGTGCACTTTTTAGGTGCCTCGAAATGACGCAACTGATTATGCAATGTTTCGACTTCAGATTCAAAATATAGAGAGCTAAACACGTTCCTCCTCGATGTAGCATTCAGCCATTGAACCCTCTAGAGATGCGTTGTTCCTAACTTTCATTTTCAACCCGTGCAAGAACCTTTCAAAAGGATACATCCATCTATATGTAACAGGACCACCCAACTTACACCCAATAGCTAAATGCAGTGACAAATGCTCCATCTGGTCAAAGAAACCAGGAAGGGAGATGGTTTCGAACTTAGAGATTATCCTTACTACATCTTTCTCCATTTTTAACAAATCGGAGTATTTCAAGGTAGATGAGCATTGATCTTGAAAGAAGTTAGACAACTCAATAATGGCATCACCGACTTGTCTTGGTAGCAAGTCACGACAAACAATGGGCAATAATTTTTGCATGAAAATATGGCATTCATGCGATTTCATCATCTGAACATTATATTTTTCAAGATTCACACACCTAGATATATTTGAAACATACCCATCCGGAAGTTTAAGTGTTACAATCCAGTATAATAACTTATGAACTTGTTCCCTCAAGAGCGCATATGGAGTAGGTGGCGTTGTCTTTCCATCCGGAGTCCACAACTCACGCCGTATACCAAGTTCCTCAAAATCATGCCTTGCATTCAAGTTGTCATTTTTCATGTTCTTATCATTCAACATTGTGTAGAATATGTTTTCAAAAACATTCTTTTCGGTATGCATGACATCAATATTGTGCCGAAGATTGAGTGTCTCCCAATACGGGAGCTCAAAAAATGGAGAATAATGAGTATAATTTGGAGTCACACCATAGTCCTTGGGTCTTCTTTTGGTTAACTTTTTCGTAGTGGGAAACTTTAAAAGATCACATAAATCTTTGCCCTTGATCCTGAATGCCGAGCTGTAACAGATCGTAACTGTCTTTCTCCAAACTTTGTGCTACTCCTCAAAGGATCACCCGGTTCCAAAAAATATCGAGTAGTGCCAAAGAAAGAAGGTTTACTACCATTCCTGAGTTGAAAGCCTTTAACATCTCCACTACATACATGACATGATAATTTATCCTTCATTGACCATCCACTTAACATTGCAAGTGCTGGAAAGTCGTTAATGGTCCACATTAGTGCTGCCTTCATCTGAAAATTTGTACGCGATGACCTATCATATGTCTCCACCCCTGTCTGCCATAACATCTTCAGTTCATCAATTAATGGTCGGAGATAAATATGTAGCTCTTTTGTAGGATCAGTGGGACCAGGAATAATGAGAGGCATGAACATGTATGGAGCTTTCATGCATATAGATGGCGGAAGGTTATAAACAACCACCACCACAAGCCATACAGTGTAATCCCTTGCTAGTGGATCACGAAATGGGTCAAATCCATCACTAGAAAGGCCAAGTCTGATATTCCTTGCCTCTTTTGCAANAAAATCTAGCATCAAAGGCTTTCTATTCATCTCCATCTACTGGATGAGATAATTGACCTTCAACTACAGCTCTGTCATGGTGTCACGTCATACACTTAGCAGTTTGCTCAGACATGTATAAACGTTGTAGTCTTGGTATAAGTGGAAAGTATCGCAAGATCTTTCTTGGAATCAAGTTCTTCTCGCTATCCTTTCGATCCTTATATCGATTTGTATGACATATGTCACAACATGTCTTCTTACTATTTTCTTTGTAAAATAACATGCAGTCATTCTTACAAGCATAAATCTTTTCGTATCCCATATTCAGTCCACTTATCATCTTTTTCATATCATAATAGGCCTCAGGTAGGCTGTGTTTCTCTGGCAGAACTGAACCAATAAGTTGAAGTAACTCATCAAACCCCTAATTACTACAACCATGTTTGTTCTTGGAATACAACAACTTCTTCACAAATGATAAAGTGGTAAAACTAGAACAATTCGGATAAAGTGGTTTAGAAGCACCATCCAACATGTCATAAAACTTTTTTACTGTTGCATTAGGCTCCTCCTCACCATTCACAAAATTTTCATGTGCATCTGCAAAGTCTCTAAGCATGTCACGTGCATCATACATATCATCATCTCTACAAGTCTCGACTTAACCCGAGAGCTATGCTTCTCACCATGAAAAATCTATGTGGTGTATGACTCCATAATGCCGTGTCGATACAAATCATAAGTTACATTATCGGGTAACTTACACCGTATATTTCCACACTCCTTACATGGGTATCTTATCCTCCCCTTTGAATCAACATCCCCTTTAAAGCAACTCTAATGAAATTTTGTACACCAAGTTTGTATTCCTCCATTATATTATTCCTCGCATCAAACCTACGATACATATAACTTCGATCGAATGACATCTACAAATATCGCATGTAATTTAATTAGTTATTGTAGTTAATTACCAAACTAAGTAGCTAATTTTCATTAAACTAATAATATCAAAAAATTAGAAAACACATCATTAATATAATTGGTAACATCAATTTAGAACTCATTACATCTCAATTATTTTAACATACTCAAGAACAAGTAATAATCACATTATTTTTTTTCAATCTAAGTAAGATAGTTAACATCATTTTATATAAAAAGGCATGTAATATTGACATAATTAACAAAATTAATACAATTATTGTAACAAGATCTAAAATAATTATGAAAGAAAACTTACTTGGGCATGAAAATTGGCAAAATGGAGGCTTAAGGGAGGAAAAGATTGGAGAGAAAATGATAAAAAAGGGAGAAGGAAAAGGGAGGCTACAGAAAGGAAATGATGCTGACATTAGGGTGTAGGGTTTAGAAATGTATAACACAAATTCAACCGAAAATGGTTGAAAATAAGGGTTAGGTGGTGGCTAAATACAACCAAATGTAATTGATTTTAATGGAGCAGGTGTTTTTTTCTTCAACCATATCCGGTTGATTTAAATTGTGCTACGTTGAATTCTTGTTAGACCATCAGCAATTTAGTGGGTATCTTATATTCTTTTTGCGGTTATTGGTAAAAGTAAATTTTTAAATATATTTCTTGGTTTTGTTAATATCAAAACTTTTTTAAAAAAAATTAGAATTATTTTTTATTTTTAAATAGTATAATGGACCAAAAAAAGTCAGAATTTTTTTATAAAATCAAGTCTTTCGTATTATTTAGAGGACATTTGCATAATTAAATCTCTACTAAGTAAATTTTTAAATATATTTCTTGGTTTTGTTATTGAATATTTGCTATTTTTTTAAAGGAGTCCATTGAGTATTTAAATCCAAATTTATAATTTTTAAAGATTATTGATTTTATTTGTTACTATTGGCTGATATGGATTTTAATGTATATATTTGGATATCTTTTGAGAAATCAATATATAGTTATTTGTCATTTTTTATAAAAATATTTTTTTTAATAAAAACAACCAGCCCTTATTGTTTTTATAACCCAAAAAAGTAGTGAAAGATTGGGGGGGGGGGGAATTTCCGCCAATATAAATTCAACCGGTTTTATAATCGGTTGATTTTACAATTTGGTGGGAAATTTCCTGCCTAAGTGAAAAGAGTTTTTATACAAATTCAACCAAAAACTGTTGAATTTCAGTTTAGTTGAATTTAATTGGTTGAGTTTAGTTTTTAGGAGGGAAGTTTCCCGTTTTCTGAAATAATTACTTGTACAAGATCAACCGGCCGGATACAGTTGAATTTGAAGTCGGTTGATTTTATTCGGTTGAATTTATTTTCAGTTGAATTTATTTTCAGTTGAATATATACGGTTGAAATTAGTGACGGTTGAAATTAAGTTTCAGTCAAAAAACTTCAAGACGAGGTATAGTTAATATGCTAAAGGTGAAGAAAGCTGGGACCAAAGGCATAGTGCAAAAGGTAACTAAAATGATTTAAAAACAGACAAAAGTTTTATTTATATTAGACATTGCAAAATTTGTTTCCTGAACTAGTTCATAATATATTTTTAGGTGAACTGGAATGAGTTGGGACAGCCTATTGGGGATGAGTCAATGACCTTAGCATATTTTGTTGGCTCTTATGCAAGAAGAAATTTCCCAATCATATGTGATGATTGGCGTAAAAAAGAATTGCAGAATTTAAAACAAAATTTGTGGGATGAAATTAACGTAAATCTTTATTCAAGCACTTCTAAATTGATGTTGTATTTGAGTACTCTTTATCTTTTAAAGCTTAAGCTTCAGTGAGTGGTTGTTGCTCTCCCCGTTATCTTAATTGACGAGGTTCTCAAGTTGGTCAGTAGGTTTTAGAAGCGGATTTGGATCTTAATTGATGTTGGATCTCAAGTTGTTCAGTTTGACCTTGTTACTCTACCCTGGCTTTTGTATGTTTAAAGGCAACAAAGGTTGGTTGGACCTTGTCTGTTTAGAATAATCTAATATAGAATTTTTATTTTGTAATGAATCAGTATCAGTCAAAAGGTAACATAGGACTGAAATAAAAACTGGATAAAAAATTGGCACATTTTCACTGGATAAACTGGAAAACTTCAGAGACATCCCTGAACTCGGACATTGCAAAAACTGTATGTTTAGTTATGATGAGTCTTTTATTTATGTTTGTTTTAATGTGATCGATTTGAGGAGAAAAGAGTCACCTGAATAGGGAGAAGATTATATAGAACTGCATATGATTTATTTTAATACAAATGTACAGGAAACTTTCCGCGGGGTTGAAGATGAACATAAGAAAGCGATCATTTCTCATGCTGGTACCCTGCACCGACAGTTTAGAACTAGACTGAGGTTTCTTCGAAAAGATAGGAATGGTAACTACTCTGCGGTGCCACCCCTTTATATGCACACTTCTCCACTGTCGGACCTTATTGGGATCAGTTTGTGAAAAATTCAATGACAGAGGAATTTATGGTATTCTTATTCTATATTTATTGTGACATATTTTTTGTTGCATATTAGTTTATACTAACAAAATAAAAATGCAGGAAAAAAGTAAAAAAATAGTGAACAAGCAAAAGCAATAGAAGCGCGATACAAGAAGGCATGTGTTGGCTACGCACGCATTAGAGAGAAAATTGTAAGTTAAATTTATATTTAAATTAGCCATAAATCATAGAAAGACAAGACTTATTGTTTATAACTAGTTAGTTTTTAATTAGTTCTTCTTGAATCTGGAATATGATAAGTACTTATAAGTTAAAGCATAGAGCAGTTAAAGCATAGTGCATTGGCTGTAAGATGTACATAATATACAGAATGAGTGAATGTTCAAAATCATCCCGGCTTAATGATCCACTATGATATTGGTCAATCAAATCAACCAAAAGCTTTCTGTCCAGCGCAATGGTCTTATTGAATCCTAAATATCTGAGAATTTAATATAACATTCAAGAAGTGGTTAACTTTAACTAGACTGTACTTTTAATACTTGAATAATGGCACAAATTGAAGTGTGTTTGCTGGTTATGATCTGAATATATATAATATATTTTTGTCACTGTCCACACATATCAAATAATGCAGAACATATACACTCTGTACAGATTCAGAAGAAAATTGAGGCTGGAGATCCGAACCCTATTGTGACTAGACTAGATACATGGGAGTATGCTAGGCGTAACGCGGACGGTGTAGTCACTGATCCTGTTACATTGCAAATTCTTGAGGATGTGGTACTACTTTTCTTTCTGTTCTTGTTTTTTTATAGATATTTTGTACTATACTACTACATAAACGATCATGTTTGTCTTCTTTGTTCTTTGTTATTAGGTAACCATATCAGAGCAATTGGGAGAGCATGAGCTTACAAATATTAGTACTGATGACCTGCTTGCTCGGGTAATTCCATTGGAGTATTCAGGACGAGTACGAGGTGTAGGATGGGGCGTAACTAAAACCTCATTGCAAAAAGCATCAACTACTAGCGAGTTATCTAAATTAAAAAAGATGTTGCTTATTTGATAAATGAAATCAAAGAGTTAAAAAGCAAGGGCCGTAATCCTGATGTGCAATCTAGAGGTTCTAGTCATATGGATAATTTTGACATGAATTATGAAGTTGAGCATGATCCAGATGATCTTGTTCATTTATTAGCTGAAGACCTTCCCGAGTTACATAATAACTTATAGGTTATATTTTTATAATTGATTCGTTCTGTCTAGTGGTTTCCCTATCTAGTCTTAAATTTTGGTATCCACCTTTTTTTGGTATATAATTAGTAATGCTCCCCCAGAATTACCATTTGTTGAACTTTGTATTCTGTCATGTATAGGGAAAAAATCCTTGCTACTTGTATTTGGATCCTGGTCGTAGATACGTTGGGCAAGGGATCCTGCACAATGACCTTAGTGATAGAATACTCCATGGTGTTCCATTAGAAGATGGATTTGTGAGGGTGCAGTTTGAGGTGGCAGAGAAGTCGGAGTATGATGCACAGCTGCCTAGACCTTGTGATGAGGCCAACATTGTTGGGCAAGCTCCTGGACATTTTCTTGCATGGCCACGTAAACTGGTCTCCACGAAACTTGAGGTTGAACGTATTACCTAAGTTCCTTGTTCATATACATTTTGTAAAATAAGAATGTTACGAAGCTTGAGCATCCTCTTGTCTAATATTTAATTATTTTACTTTTACTGTTATAGACACCTCCCAAAACCACGAACAAGAAAAATATTAAGCATGATATGGGCCATAATAAGCTTAAGAATAAAGAGAAGAACAAGACGGTGGAGTCAATAGTTAATGTATCTTCGAGACAATTAGGTTATCCACTCCCAGAAGATGTTTGCCATGATGGAGTTTTGGACTTTGTTCGCCTTGCTATTGTGTTCGGTCAAGTTACTGATATAGAGGTTGACATGGGGGTACTTTATTGGAATGCTGATTGGCCCTGGTAGGAACATATTCATAAGGAAAATGTTTTGGAGGTACTGGATGGCCATTGGTTAAGTGCATCCACCCTCGTCTTTTACATTAGGTAATATAAGTGCTTAACATATTTTAATTTTTGCTACTTAGTTTCAACACAATTATTCTGACTTTCAGGTATTTGTGTGAGGTCTTTTTATCTAAAAATCCAAACCTGGCAGCAAAGTTCTCTTTTGTATCACCTCATATTGTGTCTCCCTTGGTAACTGGATGTGACACATCCTTGGCGAAGTGTTTGCTAGGACATATTGATGAAGACCACCTGCTTCTTATGCCTTATAATGTCTCGTAAGACAATTTATATATACATATACATTTTTAAACTATTTTTAATTGCTTTTAACGGTAACAAAAAATACAGACAAATTGGATCCTGGTTGCTATCAATAGAAAAACAGAGATCATCTATCTTTTGGATCCAGCTCGAAAGACCAACGCTATATATTACAAGAACGTGAAAGTGCTTATTGAAACGTTAGTGATTTTTATAATGTTCTTTTATACTTAACATAGATACATGTGACTCTATGTGTTACTTACATGTGGGTTATTACTGGTTTACAGTTCTATGAAGACTTTTCGAACTCACAATAAGAAGGTGTACACATTGTCGGCATTTCAGAGCTTCAAATGGACAAATGTGCAGGTGACTTTTTTTAAAGTATTTATTAACCAAATATTTCAATACTTCCATCATTTCACAAGAAAAG
>PHNY01299060.1:2177-13358 GCA_003724115.2 Anethum foeniculum
CACATAAGTCATTTAACACGTAACTCAGTTTGTCACAAGATTTGGTTTGGTATGTTTAAAACTGAAATCGGGTCAAAACACGACTTTTCGGTAAATACCTGACTCAGAAATGTTTGTAAAAGACTAGACCATTTTATAGAAAAGGAATTGGGTCTCGAAAATATTTTTAATAGAAGCAGAATATTTTTCTGAGTCCGTAGACATTCGTTTCATCCAAATCGGACAAACGGTTGAATTGTTATTGAATTATTACGGATAAATCAATTAATAATTAAATTAATTGAGTTAAGGAAATAAAAATCAATAAACAATTAACAAAACATTTTTCAGAATTTAGAAATTAGTTAAACTATTTCTTTCAAATTTAAAATAATTAAATTATAATTAATCATATTTTAATTAATAATTAACTAATAAAATTAATCGATTAAGCGTATTTAATCAATTAATTAAATTAATCAATTAAATAACTAAAATAAATTAATCATAATTAAATTAAATAAATCCAAATCTCTGAGATAATTCAATTATATTTTTACACCTTAATTAATTAAATTAATTAATCATTAAACATAATCAATTAATCTAATTAATTAGAATTAGTGAAATAATTAAGAATTTTGAATTAAACTAAAAACAAAATTCACAAACAGACTTTAGAAAACAAATTGGGGCAAAATCGGATTAAAACTGGGTTAGAATACTTGGACTTTCGGGTCACCAAGAACCTGCCGGGTCGGGTATGAACACCGACCGGATTCTAACGATGAACCCAGTTTCTGGCGGGTTCTGCCGATTCCGGCAGACCTGGTCCGGCCAAAAAAACGGCTGGTTGAGCCCGTTTCTCATTTCAAAGTCACACAACACTTCCTTGGTACTTGATTGGCACTGGAAACAACCCAAAAATCGACTGGGAGCACGAATTCCGGCGACCAACGTCACGACGCCGGCAAGCTCGAATAAAAATCGGCGACAGCTCAAATCATAACCAAATTCATCAACACAGATGAAAACGAAGCTTATCACATTTATAATTCATCTATATTAACAAGAACAGTAATTAACTAACCTATAATCCGAAAAATCAAAAACAAAAACGATTAAAAAGCCAAACTCGGTTTAATCGATCTAACACTGAAACAATTCAATCAACATCATAAATCGACTCTAAACAACTCACTGAGGCTAATTATAACCTTAAAAACAATTAACAACTAGCAGAAATTAGAATCCAAATTCGTCTCAAAAACGGCAATCGTCGTTTTCGATAAACAACCGACCTTAGCCGCTGATTTTGATGTTAAACAAACGGTGGTGATTAGAGCATGAATTTGGTGTCGAAATCTTCAAGAAACGGTAGCTGATTCAGCTTAAACGGACTGAAATTAGCGATGCTCAAAGCTTCTTTGCTTTTATCGGATAAGGAAGGTTTTTATGATTATCTGATCTATTTTCTGTTTTTGTAAGTAATAAAATGAATTGTGGATCTATTTATATTTATGGAAAAATAACACCCCGAAAATCCACTTAAAGATACATAAATCGCTTATTTACAATAACCGGCCTGAAATTTTAATTTACGGGGAATAATCATTAAAATAATATTTCTAATTAAATATAAAAATTATATCAAAATTCCCAAAAAATTACGCACGATTTAAAAATGCAATAATAACGAGCCGACGAATCACTTTTAATTTTATAAAAATGAAAATGCAAATTTTTGCAGGATTTTACGTCCCGGTAAGGCCCGGTCTGATAATATTTGTAAAATAGAATTTTTTTCTAAATTAGAAATAAACCCCGAAAATAATTGTAAAATATACAATTACACGTAACATGAGATAAAACACGTAGCATTCAACCTAGGTTATCAAAATTAATCTAACTAACACATAATTTCGTATAAATGCATTTTAGCACGTAACGACTATCAGAAAAATACCCTGGTCCTTACGGGACCACATGTAATAAATATCACGCACTATTTTAAGGCCTGGACATTTTTAAATTAACTTAAACACATGATATTGCATTTAACACGCAATTAAACGATCATAAAATATTCAAAAGAATATTTTCACCACTCACCCGATACTAGGGTGGACACAGATAAAATACCGGGAAAACATATAAATTTTGATTTTTAAAGGACATAATTAGATATGTCCCAAAAATTCTAAAATTATCAAATTTATCACAACTATGCATATTCCATATTAATAGAATATTTTTATACTTTCAATAAATGAAAATTTTGACACGGACAGAAAAATATCTACTTGATCCCTAACATTTTAAAATGAGTTCACTTTATTGATATTGATAAAACGATCGGCTTTTAATGAAAATCTAAAAATAGTAAAAGTAAATAAATACTTTCACAACACCAATAGGGATCGATACTAAACTTTCAATTAACACATTGGACAATTTAAGACGAAAAACACCACACAGGAACAAAATATCCATAATTTTATTCCTTTACTAATAAAACAATCATATAAAATGCTCAAACAATAATAATTAAAATTCTGAAAATACGGGATATTACAAACATTATAAACATTGAGTTTTTTAAGTGGCAAACTAATATGATAATATATGTTAATAAGTATGATTTGTTATACTTAATGATTTATAAGTATATATAACATTAACTTATAAATATTTATTTAACAATATCCTAAAATAATTTTAAATAAAAAATTAATCACATTATATAAATATCTATATACGAAAAGTTAGTGTTGATAAAATTTATAGTATAGTATATGTAATATGGGCATAATGCTTGTACTTATAATAGATAGATAATTACATATCCTAATATAATTAATAATTTAATTGGATGCAATTTTAAATTTAACAAAATTAAAACAAAATATTAGAATTTAGGTTATTTGACCATTAGTCAACAATAAAAATTGGACATTTAACTATTCATGTTTAAGCTGATTTGTTTATTTTAAAAATAAATTAATATAATCTTAAAGATTAACATAGATAAATCTTCCAAATTAAATATTTCATATTTATAATTTTAAATTAATGAATAATGATAACTTAAAAAAATTAGCAAATATAATTGTGATATATATATTTGCATATATATAGATATCACATTATCATTAGAAAATTTATTGATTATTATAAAAATATAATTAATCTACTGCGTTTCTGTTTTGATCATGTGAAATTAATGTTTCTGTTTGTTGCTATCTTTTCCTGAATATAAAAAGTACAGACATTATATTTTGTCAAAAGAAATAGTTACACACATCATAATATCATATCAATGTTTCTGGCATATTTTTTTTTATCATTTTCCAGATCCAATGATTGATTTTAAAATAATTAGGTGCTTGTTAATAATTTTATACATGGACGTATACTTTGATATGGGAATAGCCGTCAAATTATAATATTTTAACTTATCCAAAAAATATAATTTTTAAATGTTTGTCCATGTGATCATATGTCGTCTGAAGAAAGAAAAATAGAGCCTGTGTAGAAGGTGGAGGCAGCAAAGAGTACGTTTGGCCTCGCTTAATATTTTTGACTTTTTCGTGCAATAGCTAAAAAATAATTTAAGATCATAAAAATAGTTCAAAATCACAAGTTAGCATGAAGTAATTTATTAAATATTTATTTTATTTTTAAAATATTATGTGATAAAAGTAACCATCATCATTCACATTTTCAACTTAATACTTAAATTTTTATTTTTACCTTTTCTAATAACTCATAATCAATTGTCGAACAAATATCAATTTAAAATTTACATTTTTCTTAAAAGTTTAAATTGATTTTAAAGAACATAATACTTTGACTTTATTGATATAATGGGAAGTTGCATTTCAAGACGAGTATGGTAATGTAAGTAATTTTATGTTCACGAAATTACGAGTTGTATTAGTCCGAGATAAATAGATAGTAGTTTGGTTCGTAAAGCTCCCCCTACTATAATGAAACGACATTTGGTTCGTGTTGAGCAAGAATGGAGCTAAATATATTATCTTAAGAATGTCTGATTTGATAACTTAACAGAGAACAAGACTTGTAAATAATCCTATAATCACTGGAATCATTTAAGTTGAAGATTTGGTATATATGTGGATCAAGACAGACTACAGTGAAGAAGTCCTTGACAAAGCACTGTCAGAAGTTCATTAATATGTTCAAGCAATTAGTAGAATAAATGGTTAAGGGTATACGAAAAAGATTTTATCAATACAGGTGAATACCTGGATATTTCAGTGGATTCGATAATAAAGAGCTCAGCTTAACAATGGTTTGTAGAGTTTATAATACGAAGACCTGAGAGCGGGACTAGTCGTCTTTGAACTAGACCATTGCACTAGGCATCAATGATCCATAAAGGAAAACTAAATATTATCATTTGAAATATTTTTAAATGATCAAGTGATATGGTTTGGATTGCTCTATTTGGATGGAGGGATTAAAAGGATTTAGTTTTAATTCTTTTAATTAATTAAATCAATTGTTTAGATTATGAAAATAAATTAATTCAATTAGAATTAATTTATTAAGTAAGTTAATTGATTGGTTAATTAATTTTAAGTTATTAAAATTAAATGGGTTTGCTAAGGGAGAATAAATGGTTCAAAAAGACTATTGGAAAGCTTTTGTATGCTGAAAAGACTATCAGAACTGACTTAAAAAGACTATTAAAAACTTATTTTTGCTGAAAAGACTATCAGAATGAACTAGTAAGACTATCTGCCTATAAAATTATTTTAATTATTTTCACAAGTATTTTCACAAGTATTTTCATAATTATTTCACATCCCGAATTTATTTTAATTGAATTATATAAATTTTATGCCTTAATTATTTTCACAAGTATTATGAGAATTATTTTATTCTAAAATATTATAAATACTATAAAATTATTTATTTTGAATTGTTGGTTTGCTTTGATTATATCAAAGCTCCCATAAAATCTTAGAGGAGATGAGAGGATAGGACAAGGAAGAAGACTAATAGGACAAGGAAGTTGGAGGAAGAAGATGATGATAGAATTGGGCGCCCGAATGAAAAAGAAAGATGAAAATTAGGACTGTTTTCCACAAGCTAAAATATATTTAGCCCACAAAGTGACCACTAGAAAAAGCCTAGTAGATGAAACCTCTTTTTATAGAGCAAATATCATAGTTAGTTCCACATCTTCTCGATGTGGGACTAAGTAGATTTAGAATGAAAGTTTCAATGACTTCCAAGTTCTGTTGTTTTAACATTAAGTTGGTTACAAGCCTCTATCTTAGGTAAAGAAAGAAAAGTAGCTTTGTACTTGATCGATGTGGGATGAAGTTTATCTACTTTGAACTGGGTTAAGCCTTTTTATTGAATTGAGAACAATTGTATTGCATTTGGATCTTAATTTCAAGAGTGGCATGTATTCATGTTGACTAAAAAGTTTATGTCAAAGTTTTAGTTATTTCAGCTCCTTGGAAGCCAAAGTAAAAGGCTAATCACCTTAGCTCTTTGGTGAAGAACTTTACTTGAATTATATAGGATTTAAGAAAATTCATTCTTTAAGTATATTCGATGTGGGACATTAACCTCCAATGAATACACTCAAAATTTTAATTTGTCATTTATTATTTCAGCCAAGGAAAATTTATTGGAATTATTAAGCCTTTGTTTTAAGAATTATTAAGCCTATGGCATTTATATAAAGTTTAATAGTAGAGAACTAAGAAACATAGTTCATTTGTTTTAAACTTAAATTGTTTCTAAGTCCTGATTATATAGAGAAAGAGTCAGCAACTTGTTTATATTACTCTATGTGGGACAAAGAGATATGCATTTTTATAGTCACCCAAGCACTTGTAAGTGCTCAAGTGTACCAAAGCATGAGGACTCTAAGTTCTTGCATATTCATGCACTCATACTCCAAAAATTATAATTTTAATATATTAAAATATCTCAACTCCGAATGAAGCTAAGATAGGAGTGGGGAGTTCCAATTGTAGTATTCACAACAAAACTTAGATAGATTATATAGGGTAAAGGATAGGTTTCCCTCCCAAGTCCCTCGATCAGTTGTTGTGCTCAGTGAAGGCTGCTTGCAAAAAGGAAGGCAGAATATTGGTCTTTTGGTAGAAAATTTGCTACTGTCGTTGCTGGTATTTGTATTCCAGGAGATGGATATCAATGTTGGACCACTGAATCAGTTTGGCATAGAGAAGCTATCCAACAATAATTATCAGTATCGGATGATGTATATAAAAGCATATCTCCAAGAACAGGATCTTTGGGATATTGTTGATGGAGGTGATATAGATATGCCTCCGGACACTCCTGAAAATTTTGAAGCAAGAAGAAAAAGGAGGATTAAGTACGGAAAAGCCTTATTTGCATTACGAGCCTCTATTCACAAAGATCTTATCGATCATATCCGAGATAAGGAGTCACCAAAGGATGTTTAGGACACCTTAGAGTAGCTGTTCACTAAGAAGAACACAGCTAGGCTTCAATTTTTAGAGAACGAGTTGGCTAATACAAATCAAGGGAGCATGACAATTGCACAATACATTCAGAAAGTAAAGAGCTTGACTGCTGAAATTTCAGAACTAGATTCCGATGAGCCTATTAACGAGGTACGAATGCGAAGATATCTTATTCGTGGCATAAAGAAGGAGTACGCCCCGTTCTTGACTTCATTTCAAGGATGGGCGAACCAGCCTAGCATTGTTGGATTAGAGAATCTGCTTACTAATCAAGAAGCTTTAGCTATGCAGATGGCATAAGCTTCGATTTCTGAAAATGATGAAGCGTTGTTCGCTGGAAAATGAAGGCATAGTAATTATAAAAGCTGGAACATAAATAATAATAAAGGAGCAGCTGACTGGAACGCGGAAGCTGGACAGGAAGGAATTTTAAGCAAAAATAGACTAATTTTAATAATACGCAACATGAGGCCAGGAAAACATAATATGTAACAGGTGTGAAAAACCTGGACACATAAAAAAGTTTTGCAAATCAAGATTCGTAGAAGGAAATGCAAGCATTTCTCAAAATAAGGAGGAAAATTTTGTTGATTGGGGAACTTGCCTTTCAACGGAGACAACAGATGTGAAAAGTTTTATACAGGAATCATTACTAACTTCTACTGATGGAAGCATTTTAAAAGATTGGAACATTGATTCCGGAAGCTCATATCATTTAATCGGTAATGGTTTTTTACTTTCATCACGGAAGGAATACATGGGAGATAAAACAATTGTGACAACGGACAACTCTATTCATCCTGTCAAAACGGAAGGAAATATAGATGTGAAGGCATCAGAAGGACCTGTGCATCTGACCACTGTATATCATGTTCCTGGTATGACTAAAAATTTGATTTGAGTTTCTCAACTTACAAATTCTGGTTGATATTTGTTGTTTGGTCCAAATAATTTCAAAATTCTGGAAAATATTAAAAACATTGATGCTGACACGGTGCTTAAAAGGAAGAAAGTTAAATCTCTATATATTTTGTCGGCAAGTCAAGCTTTTGTGGAGAAAACAAGCCGACAAGATAAAGCATCTTTGTGGCATGCTCGTTTGGCTCATATAAGCTATGAGAAGATGAAAAATATTTCAGCAAATAACATTGTCAATGGGCTGCCTAATTTGGGAAGCTTTCATCACGAAGTTTTTTGTGAAGAATGCCAATATGGCAAAGCACGTCATTTTCCTCTCAAAAAATCTTCAATAAGAAGTAGAAAATCTTTGCGGCTGATTCATTCTGATTTATTAACAAGCACTGCAAAAGTTATAGTAGACTTCACTATATGCTTGTAATTGTTGATGAATATACTATATTTTCATGGGTTTTCTTCATGAAGGAGAATTTTGATACTTTCTCAATCTTCAAGCAATTCAAGAGGGAGATTGAAGGGGAGCTTCGAAGAAGGATCAAGTATTTGCGTATTGATAATGGAGGAGAATTTACATCCAACGAGTTTGCTGATTTTTGTGAGAGACATGGAATAAGAAGACAGTTTACATGTCCATGAACATCGCAACAAAATGGGGTTGGTGAACGCAAACTAAGGCATTTACAAGAGGTAAGCAGAAGTTGGATGCATGGAAAAAGTCTTCCTCGAGAATTATGGGTAGAATCTATGCGGTGTGCTTGTCATGTAATAAACCGTTTTCCCTCAAAAGTTATCAACATGAAAACGCCCTACGAACTTCTCTACAAGGAGAAATCCTCGGCTTCATATTTCAGAATTTTCGCCTCTGCATACTATGTTCATATTTCTGATCAGCTACGTGCTAAAATGGATCCTAAGGCAAAGAAATGCGTATTTTTAGGCTATGATCCTAATAGAAAAGGATGGCGATGTATGGATCCTGAAATACTAAAGGTCGTGACGTCAAGAGATTTTGTCTTTAATGAAACATTGTCTTACTATGTACAACCTATATTAACGAAACTTGTAGATCTGTCTAACGATGAAAATGAAGATGTTCAAGATAAAACAAATCCTCCAAGTCCAACCGTACCTCACGATGATTATGAAGGTGAAAGTGAGGCACATCATGAAGAAGATAACGGAGATCAAGAAAGTGATCAGCTGCCACGAAGATTGCAAAAAACACACAAGAGAAATGAAAGATACAAGGATTACACTATAGGATCTGATTATGAAAGATTAACAGAATGCTTATTTGCTGGCCCATTTGATGAATTTGAACCATCATTATATAAATATGCTAAAGGCAATTCAAATTGGAAAGTTGCTATGGAGGAAGAAATATCAGCAATTCATAAAAATGAGACATGAGATCTAGTTCCCAAGCCTGAAGGAGTCAAACCAATTTATTGCAAATAGGTTTACAAAGTAAAACGTAAATCTGATGGAAGCGTTGATCTCTATAAAGCGAGGCTTGTTGCTCGTGGTTTCTCTCAAAAGTATGGGCTGGACTATGAAGAAACTTTCAGTCCAGTAGCAAAGATGACATCCGTTCGAGCTACTTTACCAATGGCTCCCTCAAAAGGATGGAAACTTTGGCAACTCGATGTGAAGAACGCATTTCTTTATGGAGACATTGATAGGGAGATTTACATGGAGCGGCCTTTGGGTTTTAAATCAATGAGTTTTCCAGGTTATGTTTGTCGACTCAAGAAAGCTCTCTACCGGCTTAAGCAAGCGTCGCGGGCCTGGTTTGAAAAAATTGCTCAATACCTCTTATTTTGTGGATATGTTTCTTCAAGTGCTGATGCAAGTTTATTCATAAAGAAAGATTCCAAGGTGCATGTTCTGTGTTATTATATGTCGATGACATGATAATAACCAGAAACGATGAGCAAGAAATAAATAGATTGAAGGATGAACTAAGTTATTTGTTTTGAGATGAAAAATCTGGGGGAGCTGAAACACTTTCTTGGTTTAGAGGTATCAAGGTACAAGGAAGGTATTTTCGTGTCTCAAGGTCAATACGCTAAAAATATTCTTGAGAAATTCAATATGATTAATTGCAGACCAGCAGCTACTCTAATGGAGCAAAATCTGAAGTTGAGAGCTAATATTGGGAAAGAGCTCAAAAATGTAAAGAGATATCGCACTTTGGTTGGAAACTTAATATACTTGAGGATTACAAGACCAGATATTTCGTTCCCGGTTTGAGTTGTTAGTCAATTCATGCAAAAGCCAAGGAAGCCACATTTGGATGTAGCTAATAGGATACTTTGCTATCTTAAGCAGACAATGAATTATGGTCTGATGTATAAAGAAGGCGCAGAGATTTTACTTAGTGGATTCACTGATGCAGATTGGGCAAGCTACTGTAACATTGTCAAGTATTGAGGCAAAGTATAATGCTGCTACACTTGATGCACAAGAGTGTGTATAGTTAACAAGATTAATTAAGGACATTTGTCATTCTTCTATAGAACCGGTGGAGCTATATTGTGACAATATGAGTTCTCTACGACTAGCCTCAAATCTGATATTTTATCCGCAAGGACCAAGCATATTGATGTTCACTATCATTTCATATGTGAAAAGGTGTTGCAGGAGGAGATTGATCTCATCAAAGTTGATAAAATGAACAACTTGCTGATATATTCACGAAGACCTTATCAAAAGCGAAATTTGAGTTTATTATAGCACAACTTGGTCTGGTTTCCAAAGTTAGCACAAAGGGGGAGTGTTGAAAATTCGTGCAAACTTCATGAAGATTCTAGAATCGTTGAAAAGTCAAATATGAATTCAAAGTTTCATGCATAAGAAAGTTCTTGTAGTTTCTGCATTTAATATCTATGCATGGAACTTGAAAAGGCTCATGTATCTAGTAATTATCTAGAATATTCTATTGCTACTATAAAATGTATTCTGCGGATTTGTATCATGTCAAAACTTAGAAATCAGATTATATTCACAAATAATTTCCCTATTCTCTTTTGTGTTAAATAGCAGTTTGTGCGCGTTTTCTGTGTATTTTCTACCTAGTTTATTAAGTGTGATCTTGAACCTGTAGTCAGTAGTTCTAACTACAGTTAGGATAGTGTTATGAAATTCTCTGAACTTAAAATATATCATTAAAAGTACATCATAACCATAAGTTAAATTTTAAAAATTAAGTTGGATAAATATTTTTTAAGAATAAATGACGAATTTATCGGAGAATTTTGAAAGACAAGACGATTTTTAAAATACTGTTAAATACAATATTAATAACTTTTATTTAGAATTGAATCGGAGGAGATGGGCATGCAAATTGCAGCGTAAACTGGCGACTCCGGAGGGCTCGGGCAGGGTGCGGCTCATGGTGTTATAATCAAATGACGTGGTTTTGTCTATGATTATTTCTGTAATATAATTATTCCATGTCGGCACTGTGGGCTGAGGCACTCACTTTTCCTTTAGCCACGTTTTCCTACAAGCCACCTCAATTCACCCTCCTTTTCCTTCATTTCCTCCGTCAGATGCTCCGGTTTATACTCGACCTGTTTTGAGTTGCAAACACATATATAAACGATAAATGAAAGTTTATTTTTTTTTTCTCCCCGAATAATTACATATATAGAGTTAAGTTCAATGGAGACCAGCTTTTCATTGGAGACCTGGAGACCACTTATGTTCTGCAAATAAAATTTTGCATAAAAATATTGCAAAACGTATTATTTTGTGAACAATGTTTTATAAGGATCATTCTTTT
>PHNY01299063.1:2161-20924 GCA_003724115.2 Anethum foeniculum
CACTCTAGGCAGATTAGCCCTTGATGATTCAGCATGTTGCGCATTCTGTTGAGTCTGACTAGCGAATCCTTGTTCTTCTTCTTGTTCTACTCCCCCTAAGTTGTTGCCAGTATGATCTGCAGAGTCTGATACTTGAGGACTGGCTCCAAAGACAGTTTGACAGTGCTCCTGTGCATTTCCACTATCACCATTTGCATCTGGACCATCACCATCAGAATCTGGATCAGAATCATATTCATTTTCATGATTATTTCCATTATCATCTCCATCTGGAACAACTACAAGTTCTCCTTCATCATTAGAAAAATCTTCAACATCAAGACAATCTGAACTGTCTTCCTTCTGAACACTTGGGAGCTTGGAGTCATCAAATGTTACATTAAGGCTTTCCACAACTTTTCTGTCATTAATCATAAAAACCCTGTAAGCTTTAGACTCCAATGAATAGCCAAGGAAAATACCTTCTTCATTTTTAGCATCAAACTTTCCAAGATGCTCATCATCTATAAGCACGTAACATTTTCCTCCGAACACATCAAAATACTTCACTGATGGTTTCTTGTTGGCCATAAGCTCATATGGTGTCCTTTCATACGTTTTGTTGATCAGGATCCTGTTTTGATGAGTATAACAAGCTGTGCTCACTGCTTCAGCCCAATAGTAGGCAGAAAAATTGGCTTGATTAAGCATAGTCCTTGCAGCTTCAACCAATATACGATTCTTCCTTTCAACCACTCTATTCTGTTGTGGATTTCTTGGTGTTGAATACTGTCTTGAGATGCCTTTCTCTGTACAGAAATCATTGAGCTTAGTATTTCTGAATTCTGTCCCATTATCTGCTCTTTAATTTTTAGATCTAAATTTTAAGTTTAATTTGGTGTCGTTTGATTTTTCCGGCGTTCTTACCTTTTTTCGGCCAAATTCCGGCTTAAAGTTCATTTAAGTTGGGGTTTGATTGGGTGGCTTAAATATTTTTTTTTTTAATTTTTCCATATTTTTTTAATTTTCGGCATTTAAATTTCTGCAATTTTTAGGATTTAAAACCCTTGTTTTTCTCTTTCTCTGCTATTTTAGTTTTGATCCCTTGTTTTCTTCTTTCCCTTATTCGATTTATTTCCCCTTTCTACTTCTTTCTTCACACCTCCCTTGTATCTCCTTCTTTCCGGCACACAAACACGAGACACCACACCTTTAACTCCATTCCCTTCATTCCATTTAGAACACCATACTCACCTCCTTCGTACTCACTGCTGCTCTCTCCTTCACAACTCCGATTAACCTCTCCAACAAACACCACCCAAATCGACCAACCCACCATCGAATTCTCCAACCTGCCTTATAACCCCCACCTGCGAGTTCAACACACCACCGCGCTGCATTTTCTTCACTCAAATCCTACAGCCACCGTTTTCTCCTGCACTACTTCACACTCGCCTCGCTTTATTTCTCCCAATTACAACCAGTTGCAACACCCATTTACTTCAAACCCACATACCAGACCTCCATTTTTAACTCCTTTCTCCATTCGAATCACAGACCACTGCAAGCTCTCCTACACAATCACCTTGCTGCACTCTTCTCCAATTCACCCAACTCGCCTGTTTTCGTTCACCTCCTGCCTCGCTGCAGCAGCACAACACCACCGTCGACCACATCATGTCCATCGCAGTCGCGTTACTGAGTCACCAAGATGAGTTCTGAGGTGACGCGCTGAGTTCAGTTTCTATCAGCGAATTGCAGCGAGTCCGTGCGTTTTCAAGTCAATTTTGGGAATTGACTTTGTGTTTGATCGATTAAATTAGCTTAGTTGTAATACTTTTAAGTTCTGTTTAGTTTTGTTTTTGTAGGAAAAAGAAAATAATGATTGATTTAGATTTTTAATTATTTTAGAATTTTGTTTGGGTTAGTAAAAAATTTAATTGGTTGGTTGTGCTTTATTTTTGGCTAGTCGTAAAAACAAATGGGTCATGCCCGATTTTTATAAAAAAAAATTCTGTAAAATAAAATAAATTACTTTCTTTTTAATAAATTTGCATTTTGTAATTAATTTTCAGGAAAAGTAGATTTTAAATTACTTTTTAGTTTTTAAATTTTCTTTAGTTCGATTAGTTAATAATTAAAGATAATTACGAATATTAATAGTCTCTGCGGAATGATTCATAAATATTAAAACGATGATTGTACACTTGCAATTAAAATCTCTATTTTTGGTACATCACTTCTTCTTGTGTGATGCCCTCTTTGACTTCCCTTTCTCACATGCTTCACTGAGTCCATCAGAACTAAATTCCTTCTCGGGAAAACCTCTCACTAATTCCCTCTTAACCAAAGAATTCATGGTCTTGAAGTTTAAGTGGGAAGAGCTTCTTATGTCATAACTAACTCTCATCTGCAGAAGCTTTACTATAGAAATACAATACTTGACCATCTTCAGCAGAATTCCAATCAGCTACGAACAAATCACCTTTTCTCATTCCATTGAAATTAAGCTTCTCATTTTTCTGATTAGAGATCAAACACTTCTCCTTCTTGAACAAAACTTCACATCCTTTTGTCACAGAATTGACTAATTCTGAGAAGATTGTGCATAAGACCTTGAATCAGAGATATTTCTTCAATGACGACATTGCCAATTTTCAAACAGCCATATCCCGTTGTATAACCCTTGCTTTCATCTCCAAAGGTAACCACCGGGCCAGCTTTCTCAACCACCTTTGAGAGCAGGGCTCTATCTCCATTCATATGCCTCGAACATCCACTATCCAGAATTCACATGACATTCTTTTGCTTAACGCCCTGTATACAAAGGAGATTAAGTTTTCTTTGGTACCTAAACCAAGTTGGGTCCAGGGGACTTGGAAGCATTTGAATATTTGACATGTTTCTTTAGAGAATTAACAGGCTTAACATTCTTTGCATTATCATTGACTGTTTGCTTGTCATTTTCAGAAGCCTCAACAAATTTGCTTCTGGGCTTGGTGAAAGGTGCCTCTTTCCTAGCTATAGGAGGACTTACAGTCTTTGTTCTACCATGGTTCTTATGAGCATGCTTATCATGATTATGAGATGTGTCATGTGAGTGTGTGGAATCAAGATAAGTGTTCATGAAAGATACAACACATGGCATCCAAACAGATTTTTCACACTTAGAAGATTTAGGCATGCCATATGATCATGAGCATTTTTAACATTGTCTACTTTAACCTTTCTACAAGCAAGAGTAAGGTGACCAGCTGAACCACAATTGTTACATAACTTCTTAGGGCCATTAGCTCCTATCCTGCCATTTCTGTTTCTACTTCTTTTAGTCTTAGAAGCAAAACCTAGTCCAGCATTAGAATGTTCACTTTCACTAATTACTGACATAGGTTTCTTTGCCTTTTGTTTCTTTAAATTCTCAAGATCCTCACAAGCAATTCATGATGAATAAAAAGGCTCTCCTCATCAAAAGGTTCACGGGTAGCTTTCTTAAACAAAGGTTTCTTAGCATTTTTAAGAACTTGTGGTGTATTTGGTGGATTATAAACTTTTTTTTACAGATTCTTCCACTACATATTTCTTTCTAGATTTTCTGAGCTCATCATAATCTAATCCAATTCTAAGTTTCCCACTAACAACCTGACTAGATATGAGTTCCTTTGCCAGATAAGTAGAATTAGTGTAAGCATGCAACTTATTCTCTAATTCTTTTACCTTCTCTTGAAGTTCAATTTCAGTTTCAGCATAATTTTTTAACCTTTAGTTGCAGATAGCCATTATCATGCTTGAGATTATCTATAGCGACATTAGTATGAACTAACTTATCATTTTCATCTTGAAGTTTCTATAGTTCTTCTTTTAAGTCACCTGTAGTACCATTAGAGCATCTTAACATAGCTTGACAATTCTTATAACTATGACTTAAAGCATTGTATCTATCAATACAAGATTTATCATTGCAATCTACTTTAAGACTGTCATAGAATTCCTGTGCACCAAGTTTAATATAATTTCTAAAAGCAACACAGTGTTTATTCTCACATAAATTAACAGTAGGTGAGACAGTTTTATTTGAGATGATTACCTGATATGAAGATTGTGCCATTAAAGCAAGATTTCCATACTGCTCTTCTTCATCATCTATATCATCCCAGCTCTTTCCTTCAACTGTGTAAGACTTCACTTGTTAATTCTTTGAACTTCCAGAATCCTTTTTCTGATAGGCTTTTCCTTTGTCCTTAGATTGTTAGGCCTTTCTGCATTCACTAGCAAAGTGTCCAACTTCATCGCAATTGAAACATCTAAACCTGCTTCTATCTACCATCCATGTCTTGAAGCCTGACCCTGAAGATGAATTTGATCTATGTCCTCTACTGCTGCTTCCAGAACCCTTATAGCCTTGTTTCCTTCTGAACCGGATTTTACTGAACATCCCTGCAAGGTTGGCCATTGTAGGATCTTTCATACTTTACAGCTCTTCCATTGTATAATAATCACTTGGATCACCAGAGAGATTTCCATCATCCATCTCAGCTTCAAAGAGCATCTCAACCTTAGTCTTAGGCTTCTCAATTGTTAGATCTAGCTCTCTGTGGTCACTTGCAACAAGACCAGTCATCTTAAGCAGTTCAAAATTCTTCTTATCCAATGTACCATCACCATAGATGATTTTTCTTTGTTCCTGCTCCATTTCATGAGTTTTCATCTTTCCATACAATTTCTCCAGTGACATAGTCTTGAAGTCCAAACACTCACAAACTGATGAAGCCTTATTGTCAAGATGGTGTGGTAAAGTCAAAATGAATTTCCTATTGATTTCCTTCTGAGGGTAACTCTTTCCATAAACACTTAACTTATTAATCAATTTGTTCAGTCTTTCAAAAACTTAAGTTATGCCTTCACCAGGAAGAGATTTAAATGCCTCATACTGTGTGGTCAAGATATCAAGTCGATTTTCCTTGACATCCTCTGTTCCTTCCATTAACAGTTCTAGGGTTTCCCACATATGCTTTCCATTTTTACAAACCATGATCTGGTGGCACATATCTTCATCCATTGCATCAACCAGAATCAACTGCAAGTTCACATTCAGACTGTCCATGTACTTTTCTTTATCAGTATGATCCTTTTTGTTCTTGAGGATCACTTTAGTAGGGTCAGCAGGATATTCAACCTCAATTATATATGGTCTTTTTTCAAGAACATCTATTTATTCAGGATTTGAAGCCTTAAGGAACAAAAGCATCTTCTTCTTCCATAGATTATACTTCGCCTTGTTAAACTTAGGAAACTTGATGCAACTAGCTTTCAGAGTACTCATATTTTCAGATCTGGAAAATTTCTGCAATATAACGTCTCAAAATACAATAACCCGGATAGTCAAACCAGCAGCAAGTCAACCACGTCAAATCAACAACCCAAAACCAAATCTACACCAACGAAAGTAATCCCAGTCTCCGTACAACCAAAATCAACAACAAAACTTGCTAATCTAACGGATCTGATATATATATCGATCAACAAGATATGATACAAATTGTTAAGTCCAAAAGGTACATATAGAGAGGGGTGAATGTACGTTCTTCATTTTTCTAAGAAATAAATGCCGGGCCATGCAGAATAAACTGACAGATGTTTAGAAGCCAGCTATGGGGATAACCATCAGGAAAATAGATTCTGTTATTTATCTTTTCCAGTTCTATCATATAGAAGATCTTAAGTGGGTGTTGAATGGAGGGCCATGGTCGTTTGACAACATGATGTTAGTGTTGGCCATTATTCCTCCAGGGGAAAATTCAGTTGAGGTACCCCTCTATTTTATCAATATTTTGGATTCAGGTCCATGATCTACCATCAGGATTCATGACTGAAACAATGGGTAAGCAGCTAGGTAATTATTTTGGTGAATTTATAATTTATGATTATAAGAATGTTGGTAGTCTGTCGAGGGATTGTATGCGTGTCAAAATAAAGCTAGATGTTGGAAAGCCATTGAAGAGAAATAAGAAAATCATAATGGGAAAGAGTTAGTGGTATAATTTTGGTTCTGTAGGAAGTTTTTGGAGTGTCCAGATGAAATCTTAGTGAAGGAGTGGGGATCCTGGTTACGTGCACCTCTGAGGATATTGGTTGGTCAGGTCAAGAGTTAGTGGATGAGAGATGACGGAGATGGCGAGTGGGAAACCAAAATTGGGAAGAGTAACAATACTCTGAAACATGGGGATTTGGTGTAAATACCGTTACTGACGAGAATATTCAGGGATGGGATATAAGAGCTGGTATATCCAGAGGCAAAGATAAGGCAATCAGGTTAGATAATCATTTTCAATTTTCAAATGCATTACCTCAAGGCGCCAAAGTAGTAAGTATTATTGGGCCGGGTGCAGAAAAATTAGATGGGCTAGCTATTTTGGATAAAAAAAGACATAGGGAAGGAAATATAGCCCATGAAGTATTATTTGTTGACGATGGGTCTCAACTCAATGTCTAGAACAATATGAGCTTTAAAACACAGATGCAATTCTTTCTGCAATGGATTGTGTGGCGTCTTCTCTTACTAATTTGGCTACGCTTGCAAAGCAAGCTAGCCACTCACAATCAATCACTTTAGCTGGAACTGCTGAGGATTGGGGAATTATCGCGCAGTTCGTGTTCTTAGGGACCTTGTTAAGTCTCGTAAACCTGATTTGCTTTTTCTTTTAGAGACACTCGTTTGTAGTGATAAAATAAAGAAGCTTTGTGGTAATTTGTGTTTTGCTCACAATTTTGTTGTTGATAACATCAGTAGGGGGGAGGTCTTGCGGTTTTGTGAAAAAACATAGTTAACTGCAGGATTGACAGGACTTCTTCGAATCATATAGATTTTACTATGTTAAATGATTTGACTCCACAATGGAGTCTATCTTTTTGTATAGATACCCGGAAAGAGAACGAAGGAGAGAGTCTTAGGGAATGATCTGACACTTGTCTTCTATCTCGACACTCCCTTAGTGTATAATAGGTGACTTCAACGATCTTTTGTATCAAAGTGATAAGGCAAGTGTGAACAATCATCCTCAGTATTTATTGGATGGTTTTTGGGAGACTATTGATTATTATGGCCTAGTGGAGATTGCTCTTAGTGGAGGAAATTTTACATGGGAGAAAGGGGAAGGTTCTACTAATTGGGTGCGCGAGCGTCTGGATCGAGCTTTTGCAATAGATTCTTGGTGGCATTTATATCCTCTTTGTAAGCTCTCGGTGCATCACACTGTGTATTCAGATCATGATCCAATCAACTTGGAGCTGTATAATGTAACTTTTACTAGAAAATAATTGCATTTTAAGTTTGAAAATACTTGGCTTAGAGAACCAAGTTTTCATGGTAAAGTAATAGCTTACTGGGATAATCTTCCTCGCACTCATCTTTTGCCTAAGTTGATCTCAATATCTTCCTTTATGACAAAGTGGGGAAGGAACTTCTTCCATAAGTTTAAAGATAAATTATCTAAGCAGAAGTCGATTGTGAATGCTCTTGTAGAAAATTCGGATGGAGAGAGTATAAAGAAGTATTTTTTAGAAAGAGATAAACTCCATGAACTGCTCTTACATGAGAAATGTTATTGGAAACAACGTCGTTTTGGCTAGCTGAGGGCGACTCAAATACGAAATTCTTCCACGCTTATGCATCTGCCAAAAAGAAATCAAACTTTGTATCGAGGTTACGAACAGATGAGGGTGCAGTTATTACGAACAATGATGTCATGAATGGGATGGTTGTGGACTACATTCAGAAGGTGTTTACTGAACAACAGCAGAGTAGTATGGTGGAACCTGAGGGTGTTGATAGAGTTGTCACGGAGGAGCAAATCCTTAGGCTGATTGAATAGATCTCTTTTGAAGAATTTACAACTGGTATGAAGCAGATGCATCCTGATAAGGTGTCAGGCCCTAACGGATTGAATCCGTCTTTCTTTCAACAGTTTTGGTCAAGCCTGGTAGAGATGTTTTTGACAGCTGTAAAGATTGGCTAAATCAGTTTATGTTTCCTGCAGAACTAAATGATACTAATATAGTCTTATTCTGAAGAAAGAGAACACTTATCGTATGATAGACCTTCAAAGCAATATTGTGTAATGTTCTTTATAAGATTCTTGCTAAGGTTTTGGCTAATAGGTTAAAGGTGATACTTCATGGAATCATTTATGAGCATCAATCAGCTTTTGTACCAGGGAGAAATATAGCGGATAATGTGCTTGTGGCATTTGAGATCATTCATCACATGAAACGAAAACGCATGGGTAATGTTTGTGAAGTGGCTCTAAATCTGGATATAAGCAAAGCTTACTACAGAGTGAATTGGAGGTTTCTTCGTATAACAATGCAACATATTGGTTTTTGTAAGAAATGGGTTAAGTGGATCATGCTATGTGTTACCACGGTGCAGTACTCTATATGTTTTAATGGTTCTCAGCTGGGCTCGTTATTTCCTAGACGGGGATTACGATAGGGGGATCCCCTCTCTCCGTATTTATTCTTATTGTGTGTTAAAGGGTTATCTCGAGCCATTGGACAAACAGAAGCAAATAACAGTATTCATGGTTGTAAAGTGAGTCGATCTGCTCCCTCTGTAATACATCTGCTCTTTGTAGATGACAGTTTCTTATTTTTTCGAGCTGACCAAAGTGAAGCTGGCTTGATTAAGGAAATTCTGAATAATTACGAATCAATGTCTGGTCAGGCTATTAATTTCCAAAAGTCTAGGATTTTCTTTAGTTCAAATGTTCGAAGGGATAAACCACAAGAAATTTTAGATATCCTTGGGGTGCATACTGATCTATCGACGAGTGATTATCTTGGTTTACCATCGTTGGTGGGGAGGTCGAAGAAGGTGGCCTTCAAGTTTTTAAAAGAGAGAATTGGGAAGAGGGTCCAAGGTGTAATGTTAAGCTATTATCCAGGGCTGGCAAGGTTGTGTTGATTAAAAGTGTTGCTTCTACAATTCCGTCGTACTGTATGTCATGTTTCCTTATTCCTAAATCTCTGTGCCAGGAGATTGAGCGCATTCTTAATCGTTTTTGGTGGAGTTCAGATTCGACTAATACCAAAGGGATTCACTGGCTCTCTTGGAATAAAATGAGTGTGACTAAATCAAAAGGCGGATTGGGTTTCTGCTATTTATATGATTTTAATCTACCTATGTTGGGGAAGCATGTTTGGAACTTTTCCCACAGGCCGCATACGCTAGCTGCAAGAGTTCTTAAAGCTAGGTATTATCCTAACTCTCACATTTTAGCATCAAAACGCAATGGAGGGTGCATGTTCATTTGGTCTGGTATCTTTGCAGCTAAAAGATGAGCTTAAACGGGGCTTTTAGTGGGTTTTGCGAGATGGCAATGATATTTGTGTTGGCTCAAATTCCTGACTTAAAGATCAACCTAAATTTATGTTTGAGGGTGATTGTGATTTTGCCAGTATGAAAGTGGTAGAGCTATTTCAGCAAAATTCTAAGGCTTGGAACGAAGAAAAGGTCACTAGTTTATTTACTGAGGGGGATGCTAGAGTCATTTTGAATATTTTGATTCCGCAGCATAACACAGGTGATAGAATAGCTTGGGTTAATACTAAAGATGGACATTATACGGTTAAATTTGGGTACCAGGTGTGGAAACAAAATACTGATATTCAGGTGCCTAATGAGAATTCTGGTGGATGGAAAAAACTTTGGAAGTTATAGGTCCTGTCTAAGGTAAAGTTCTTCTTGTGGCGTTTTTGCAGAAATAACGTTCCTGTTCGAGTTGTATTACAAGGAAGAAGCACTGCAGTACCTCTTCTTTGTCCTATGTGTAACACTGATGTTGAACATCTCCTTCACGTCTTTTTTTACTGCGCTTTAGCTGCAAGTTGTTGGCAACAGGTGGGGTTATCATTCAATATGTGGGAGATTGAGGACACTCCAAAATGGTTGCTGGATAAGTTGTCATGTGAGGGGTACGATCAGCTTACCAAGATAGCTATGACTCTTTGGGGCATTTGGTTCTTTCGAAATAAAAAAGTATGGGAGAACAGAGTGGTTACTTCTCAATTTGTTATGGAGTGGAGTTTTTAACAGTTACAGGAGTTGAGGGCTGCAGTTGCTAAGAATACGAGTTCACAGCATCAAAGTGTAACTAAGGATCGAAATGTTGAAACAAAATGTGTTCCACCAGAGTTGGGCAAAGTGAAAATAAACATTGATGCATCCATTTATCAAGGTTCATCCTGTTTTACTGTAGGGATGGTGGCTAAGAATCATTCTGTAGTTTTTGTTGGGGGTCGTATTATGAAGTTTAGCAGGGCTGTTTCTATGCTAGAGGCTGAGGTGATAGGCATTGAAGAAGCTCTTTCCTGGGTTATGTCTAACGGGAAAAGAGATGTGCTTGTTGAGTCTGATTCTTTATTAGATGCGCAGGTGATAAACGGAAATGCTAATTATCAGCTAAAGATTGGACACACCATTGATGCTGTAGATTAAAACTAGCTTCTAGGAATGATGTTAGAGTAAGACATGTTAGAAGAATAGCTAATAGGGCAGCTGATTCGATGGCTCGTATCCCTTTTCCTCTAAATTGCTTTGTGAATTTTACTTCTTCTCCACGTTCTGTGTTGGATTCGGTGATGTATGATGTGAGTTTTTAATAATAAAAATCATTTTTCTTCATAAAAAAAATAATAATTCTGTAACTTATTTTTTATAATTTTATGTTTTTTAAAAAAATTTGGATATTTAAATTTTTATCAAAATTTTATTAAAATAAAATCATAAAATTAAATTTTATATTCAGCTTAAGATGCGTGCCAAAAACTCTTTCACAAACGTAAACAAATGACGGGACCGAAGGAGCAGATAATTGTGCATATATATAAAATATATAGGCTCATAGCAAAAAATATATGTTTTCTTTTGACCACTTCTGAATACTTGTTTTGTTTTTTCCTCGATTTTCGAATTTTCAATAAATTTAATTTCTTAAATATTCATTTATATTAATTAATATTATATATAATTTATTATTACTATTTAATTTTTTATACATCAATCTGAATATAAATTAATTAGTTAAATTATGTAATTGTACCATTCTAACGATTCTAATAAAGCTAAAATTGTATTAATAGGATGGTTAACGATTTTTCAATGTGATCAAACTCTAAATTAACAATATTTTTCCAAGACCGTCTCAAAATAATTAATATTTACTAGAGTCGTATGAAGATAACTAGGAATCATAAATTGGTATTTGATCCTGATACATGTTCAAATTAATAACAGATTTTGTAAAAGAGGTTACTGCAATTTGATGTCTTAAATTACTCTGCATTCAACATTAATTATAAATAGGTAAAAAGTTAATGGTTAAGAATTTTGTTTAGAACTTTGAATAATACGATCCTACTTTGATTTTAACCCAAAAAAACAAGTACTATAAAACAAATAACTTTACATGTGAACTACAGTATCACCTGGATTAATTAATAATTAATAAATTAATATTTTTAACATAGATATTAGTCTCAATATAATAGTGATGACATTTATTTAATTTTCATTACGTAATAATTCTGATAAATTAATAAAATTCACATGTTTGATCTATTTTAGAGGCTTACCAAAGAGAAAACGCGTATTTCATCATTTTAAATTTTTAATACAACCTGAAGAATCATGTAGTACTAAAATTTCATTCAAAATAAACTAGAGCCCGCTATGCAATAAGCAGGTTAAGGCGGATTATAAATTTGAGCTTAATTAAAGGGACACAAATTATTTAAAGATAGTTACATAACCGTTCCTAAATTATAAGTGAGATTTTTCTGTTAGTGAGTATATTAATGTGAGATGTTATATTTTATTTATAAAAAAACATTAATCGAAAATACAATAACAGCTCAGCTTCGGAGGACATTTTCATAAACTCGAGCAATTCTTTTAAAAATTTAACCATGCTCAGTTAGTTCTATATAGCTTTCAGATCAAACCCCATTGAGGCCCCTCTATGAATCACACAAAAATCGGACCCGTTTTCAATTAATAATCACCTGTAGGGTCTCCCACCAATCTATTTCCACGATTACCCCTGTTAATGCTCCATCTATTATTATCATCTATATATCACCCAAGGTCCATGACACTGAACTATAACTCGCTTGTATTAAAATACTGATAGAAGGCGCATGTAAAAAACATTTTTATGAAAAGTTAGACTATTGTAGATTAGTAGATGAAATTGGTGATACAATTAATTCTGTAGAAGAAAACAAGGAAATAATTGCAGTAGTAGTTAATTTTTGACAATCCTGCAAGTTTGTTAATAAGTTATTTCTCATTTTATATAAACCACTTTTCTTTTTTAATGTTCCAAAAATAATGAACTTCTCATTTATAATATTAATAACTTAAGATTATCATAAACTTTAACCTTCACTATCTCATTTTTGTGGTTCACATTAAAGTTTAACATAAATTTTTTTAAAAATGTGTTAGTCAAAGTGGCTCATACAATTCGGGACTGAGAGAATATTTTATTAAAAATTAAAAAGATTTTACGATAAAGACGAAAATTTGACGATAAAGTCAACGGCGGCTGTTTACGATAAATGTTTCACAATTTGGAAAGACTAAGAAATACGATCGTCGGAGAGCAAAAAGTGACTTGGGCTCCGGAGATCCAGAGACGTCTTTGGAGCCCTTACGCGGCACCCCGAGACATTTGGCCGCATAAGGTGACCATTTTACGACACATAATTTATAACGATGAGTAAATTGAGAAGCGGTTCATTCCCATGACTTGATGAAAGGATAATTGAACTTGAACGTTCAAACAAGCGATGGAGAAGAGCCTCCGGAGAGACTCCAAACTCTTAGGGCCCGTCCTAAGGGTCCGGGATAGCCTCCGGAGAGGCCATTTCCCTTCGATCCAGTAATGGAACAAAAAAATAAAAATTTGTTCCTTTTTTATGTTCAATCAAAACAAAACCAAAATGAACAATTCTAATTCTATAAGGTTGAATAAAAATTCGTTGACCTTTTGAAATGATAGCTATGTTTAGTGTGTAATTTATTGGTTTTTAGGGTTATAGCAATAAAACTTTAAGGTGCGTCCTAAGGGTCCGGAAGTGGCTTCCAGGAGCCCATTATCCTGAATGACGTTCGAAAGCGCCACCCTATAGTCTTGCGAGTTTTTCTCATAGGAAAATGGTCGTTTAAACTTAGTGTGTGCTTTGGGAGCCTCGTTTTCGCATTCAATGGGTTATCCCCGTATGAAGACTTTTGGGATTATCTCACACTTTACACTTCTATGTTTGGGATCACTCGTCCTATAATCTGGCCGGTTATCCTCATCGGGGGTGAGGACGCGCCTTAGCATTTGCGGTAAGTCATGGCTATATACTTGCGGTTACGAACTAGGGAGACAGCTGGTAGCGAAAAATTATACTCGGCCGGGGAGATGCCTCATCCTCATCTGTGAAGCCCCGAAATCGTAACCGAGCCTTAGTCCTTCATGACTAAACCACATCGTTGGGTACTACTAAAGCAAATAATAGTTCGAGTTATAATGGAAATCCGGTTCGGAGACTCCAACCAGGACTCGGAATAAGAGACCAAGCCCATATTGATTTCTTATTTCCCAAGAACTACATCTGACTTATCCCTGTACAAAGGGGTACGTAGACACATTGTTGGGGTGGGAAGCAAAGAGCTTAATGAGCTATCACCAATAAGTCTTTACAATCTCAGCCAAATTCATCATCACCATCATATTCCGACAACTTTTACAGCGAAAAAACACCATCGTAGATCTTAATTCCAGCTACCTACGTAACTCAAATCTTTGTTAACCAAATTTTTACATTAACAAAATCTAACAGAATATTATTCAAAATATAATATGATCCCTGATAGGATACAAATAATCCAATCCTGCATTGGCCCAGTCCAGCTACAGCGCAGTCCAGCTAGGGCCAAGTCCAGCCACGACCCGGTCCCGCGATCTAGTCAACTTCAGGTCCCGCAAGCCAGGTGGAGCATGAGTCATGATCAAATTCCACACATGATGGTGACAGCTAATAATGGCTAATGATGAGCATAATAAAGGCACACGCCAGAATATTCTTGACACACATTTCCACAATTCCCACATGGACACGTGTAAACCATCCAGGAGCACCAGGCGTCCTCCTCACTTGGTAACGAGCGGTCAGGATTAGAGGTATATGCCCCAAAATCCTAACCCTGGGCCTATAAATAGTCCCAGGATGAAAGGTTTAGAGGTTGGTCACTTTCTCTTCAGCACATATTATATACACACACCCTCCACTTTAGATCTCTCTCATATTTCCAATCTTTACCTTCCAAAGCCATCTCTCATTCTCACGTCGGAGGCGTCGCGGGACCCAAATCCCCCTCCGGTGTTGTTTTGCAGATACCCACCAGTAGCTAAACCCCAAAGCTGCGGCAGAAGGACTAGATCGGAGTTGGGAGTTATCATTTGGCGCTAGAACGAGGGGCTCTTCGTCTATTGGTCTCAGTGTCACTGGACTCATCTTCATCAACAAGCTCTTTAAAAGAGTCCTAGTACCCATCTGTAAGATCTAAAGCAACCCAGCTACATAGCAAAATGTTATCTATGTTCATTTCGAGCCATGTTTGTATGCACAATAGCTAGGTTCTTCCATATATAGCCCAGATCTTTCACCAACATTGTTAAATTGTGATTTTTAGCCTTGGAGCTTGGTTGTTTGCTAGATTGGTTGTTTTAGCCTTTTGTTTAGCTATTGTTGCTTCATATTTTCGCTGTCAAAAGTAATCGTAGATCTGTTAGCAATACGTAATCTTTGTGAAAGTTGTTGTTTGGGAACCATATATTTGTATATCGATTGTTGAATCATGGCTAGAGGAGGAAAGAGCACTAGTCACAGACCCTCTCCCAGCACTCAAAGACAGGACCCGGGTCCAGACCAAGAGCCAGTCGAGGACCAACCAGCTGTGGATCCAGTCATGACCAGGATAGTCACTCCGGCAGATTCCAGAACTGTCATTGACATAAATCAGTATAAGTACACAAATGTCCCGATTGCAGCCGAACATATGGCAAATTTAACCGGAAATGAGCTGGCCGAAGCCATAGGGCTTTACAGAGAGCGTCAGATCCGGACCCAGGAGGAGGCGGACCGCGGTGGGGAGCCGAGGACTCTGGGGGCTCTCACCATTCCAGCCGATCTGTCTTCGATAGGATTGGCAACACCAGCAAAGGGAAATCACAGAAAGCTCAGAGCAAAGCTAAATATAACGAGGTGACGAAGCAATAGAAGCTGGAAGAACTCAGAGAAAAGATCCAGTTGGAGAAAAGATGGAGCTTAAGATTCAAAAAAGAATTCAGCTCGAGGAGGAGAAGCTTTTGAGCAAGACTAAGTCCAAAAGAACCCGGAGGGAACTTACCCCGGAGCTGATTTCAGATGATGACGGAGAAGAACCGGACCTCATGGAAATGATCCATGAGTTGCAGAAAAAGGTGGAGAAGGACTCCGGACTGGAGATTGAGGGGACCCTGACCCCTTTCAGCCGGAGCCTGGAAGCTATGCATATACATAAGAACCTCAAGCACCCAAACTTTGATTCCTTCGATGGGATGGGAGATCCGGAGGAACATCTCAACTATTTTGAGCAAATAGCTTTGATTTATTACTAAAATGACCTAACCAAATGCAGCTTCTTCGCATCCACTTTCAAGGGATGGGCGCAAAGATGGTTCAGCAGGATCCCCTCTCGAAGCATTCACAGTTGGAAAGAATTCAGGGAGTCCTTCTTAAGGAGGTTTCGAGCCAACAAAACTCATGAACTGCACATGTGCCATCTGGAAACAATCAGGCAATATGACAATGAAGCGCTTTCAGCATATATGAAGCTCTTTCAGGAAGCAATCAACAAAATATCCAACTTAGATGAAAGGGAGGCACTCAGCGTCTTCCGGAGGAACTTGGATCCGGAGCACAATGAAAGATACGTGGTGGAGTTGATCAACAAAGAACCGGCGAACCTGACAACAGCATACGCCATAGCCGCTAGGTTCATCAAAGAGACTGATGTTCTCCAAGCTATGAAAATGACCCAAAATGGAAATTCGGGGAGCAGGAACACTGATGACCGACCAAAAGAGGGTTACCATCAGGATAAGAGGTTTAAGCAGAACCAGCAGCAGACAAATTTCATCCAAACTACTCCAATCTCCCAGAGGCATGGCCCTGTGAATGAATCCAAGAGCAACCCGGGTCCAGCTAGAACTGTCAGGGAACCCAGACCGGAGCCCGAATGGACCCAGCTGAATAGGTCCAAGACCGAAATACTCAAAGAGATCCGGGACAAGCCCTTCTACTATCCGCCAAAGCCAATGCAGACTCCTCCTGAAAGCCGCTCTCTCCAGCGTCACTGTGACTACCATGAGACTCACGGTCACAAAAATGAAAATTTCCTATCTTTGAAATACTTTATTGAGGATGAAATCAAGAAAGGGAACCTGGGCCAATATGTGGCCCGGGAAGCAGCTGACAAAGGGGAAGGAGCAAAAAAGAAAAAGAATGTAGTAAATGTGGTCCTGGGTGGGCCCTGCTCACCACCACCCAGTCCACACTCAGGAGATGAGATAATGGCGATCCAGTCCTTTCCCGAGCAGGTTATTTCCTTCAACAGCCAAGATTTTAAAGGCGTAGATCCAAACCACAAGCAAGCTCTGGTCGTGACTCTGGACATCTCTGAAAACAAAGTTAGAAGAATTCTGTTGGACAATGGTTCTTCAGCAAATATTCGGTTCAAACACACTGTGGATCGCATGCAGCTTGGGACCGTGCGAACTAATGACTGCAGGGAAGATCCTTTATATGGGTTCGGAAACAGCTTCATCCCAATACAAGGATCCCTCTACCTTCCAGACCTATTTGGGACTGCCCCGAACTAGGTCACTCAGGTGATCAAGTTTTACGTGGTAAACACTCCATCCTCTTACAATGGAATTATTGGTCGTCCGACACTAACTAAGATCCAAGCTATAACTTCGATAACAAATTTGAAGTTCAAATTCCCAACACCGTCTGGGGTAGGAGAAGTAAAGGGAGATGTAGAGACCGCAGGAAAGTGTTACTGCCAGGCATTGGTCATGGCCGAAACACACCAAGACAACAAAAGGAAAGCTGCAATTTTTAAGAAGCAACGAAGCAACAAGAAGCACCGGGCTCATCAAAAGGGGCCTGGGAAGGAGGTTTAGATCATTGAGAGCTCCTGCGATGGATCCGGTCCTGACCCAAAGTAGTCCAGACCTATGTCGAAAAGAATAGTGATGCCAGGATCTAGCAACTGGTTTCAGCGAAGAACCAAGAGAAAGTATAGCCAGCAGTGGAGACCGAAGTAGTTCTTATGAACGAAAATGATCCTTCCCAGAAAGTGAAGATTGACGAAGGGTTGGACATGGTTTTCAAAGAAGAACTAAAACAACTACTCTGAGAATATACAGATGTTTTTGCATGGAGCCCCGATGACATGCCAGGACTCAAGGAATCCCTCGCCATGCACTGCTTAGATGTGGAACCGGAGAAAAGGCCAGTAAAGCAAAAGAGAAGAAACTTTGCCCCAGAGAGGCAGAGAGCTATAGATGAAGAAGTGGAAAAGTTACTTAAGGCGAATATCATATGCGAAATCAAGTACCCAGAATGGTTGGTCAATGTAGTCATGGTCAAAAAACCCAATGGTAAGTGGAGAATGTGTGTAGATTACACCGACCTGAATGCTGCTTGCCCGAAGGATCCTTATCCCTTGCCCAGCATCGATCAGCTGATTGACGCCACCTCTGGACATGTCATGCTGAGTTTCATGGACGTTTTCTCCGGATACAACCAAGTTATGATGAACCCAGCTGATATCCCCAAGATAGCATTCATAACCCACCGAGTTGTCTATGCCTACAAACTAATGCCTTTTGGTCTGAGGAATGCAGGATCAACCTATCAAAGGGTTATGAATGAAATATTTAAAAGCCAAATGGGGGGGGGGGGAACTTGGAGTCATATATTGATGACATGATTGCCAAGTCCACAACAGTCCAGGACCACATTGCTGATCTCAAAGAATGCTTCGAGAATGTAAGAAAGCACCAGTTAAAGCTGAATCCAGAAAAGTGCACTTTTGGAGTTGAAGCTGGAAAGTTCTTGGGATTCATGATAAGTCACCGGGGTATTAAAGCAAATCTAGAAAAGATTAAGGCAATTTAAGGAATGCAGCCACCCCGGACCCAGAAAGAAGTACAGAAGTTGGCGGGATCTCTTGCTGCACTGAGGAGGTTTGTCTCCAAACTAGCAGAGAGATGTCTACCATTCTTCGATTTGCTAAAAGGAGCATGAAACAAGAAAGAAGTCAGTTGGAGCCCGGACTGCAAAAGAGCTTTTGAAGAAATAAAGGAGTACTTCTCCAAACCACCGGTCTTAACCAAACCCCAACCTGAGGAACCCCTCTATCTCTACCTATCTGTCGGGACCCTGGCTGTAGGAGCAGCCCTGATCCGGGAGCAAGAAGGACAACAAAAGCCTGTTTACTATGTGAGCTAAGTTTTAAAGGATGCGGAGACCAGGTACCCAAACCTTGAGAAGTTTGCCTTTGCCCTGTGTTAGGTCCCAATATGTTTGTAGAAGGGGGGGTTGAATACAAACTATACCGTTTTCTCGAATTTAATTGCGGAATGAAAATTGAAACAAAGTTCAAGTTAAATATAACTTTATATTA
>PHNY01299067.1:2194-13497 GCA_003724115.2 Anethum foeniculum
TAAGAAAAAATTTAAAATTATTTATGTAGCTATGTTATAAATGAGCGTTAAAATGCGTGTCGAGCCCCCGTCCCCCAATGTATACTACTCAGGCGGACGGAGGGAGTACTAGTCATCTCTACCTTGTCAATTCCAATAATACTCCGTGTACCTGCTCCCTATTTACTCTTAAATACCATGTTGGTAGATCTCCAGCTCGGTGTATCACAATGAATCAAAGTCAAATAGTGCATGTTAAAATTAATCAAATATTGAAAATTAAGTAAAACTATAAGTTCAATTATTGTAAATAAGTACTTATGTATTAATTCTTAGTTTTATATATTACCCGTATAATAAACAATTCAATGATTAGCCATAATTAAAAAGTAGCCTATAATGATTTATAAATGTATCTTCAAACTTTTTACTATGATTGGAATTAAATAGATAGAAAAAACTCGGAGAATATCGGTGCAGAATTGAGACGAACAAAAATGTTACAATTGAGATAACTTTTAAATTTAAGTTTTCATTAATATATATTGAGGCAATTTGTTATAATAAACAAATTCAACCATACATAGTTTTTTATAAATTTTGTCACCCAAATGCACATTTTTAAACTTTTTATTACCTTTAACTTAAATGAATCAAAAGTTTTATTACATAAGTTAGTACACATATTCTCTTTGTAATGTATTTACATGTATGCGCTTATTTATATAAATATGACTTGCCTGCAGTAAAGAAAATGCACCAAGAATGATGGACCGCCACGACCACTTTGCCGTGCACATATACATATGCATAGTTGCAGAACACATGCTGCAGGTGCTCAAAAAGGTGAAAAACAAAATGGCTATTATAGGTCTTCAGCATCAAATGGAGCTTTGCAACATTCAGTAGGGAGAAAGCCAACCAAAGAGTTAAAGCCAAGAGATAAAAGTAAGGACTGTTCTTGGGGCTTATTAAGTAGAAGGATGTGGAGGACGGTAGTGATTTCATATCAAAAAGTATTCTTCCAAAAGACAATTCAAATTTTTCCAAAGTTGAATGTGACCTTTGCAAGAAGCCATACAATTCTAATCTTATGTATATTTTCCGTGAAACATGCAAAAGTAAGCACAGATAACTTGATGGTGTTTATACTTCCCTCTTAAATGTTTTACCTCCTTTAATATTCTAATTTAAATAATTGTTGTGTTGTACAGGGTGGTTTCATGCCGATGCAGTTGAGCTTGAGGAATCAAAGTTATTTGAAGTGATTGGATTTAAATGTTGCAAGTGCCTAAGGATAAGTTCACCTAGTTGCCCATACGCTGATCCACAAGAGAAAAATGCATTAGAGTGCAAGAAATCTAATAAAAGAGCTCCGAAGCAAGCAAGCCAAGTAACAGGCTTTTGTCGTGAACCCTTTTGTGAACAGCTTACAAAGGATAATGATAGTCACGTGTTACTATTAGTTAGAATTTGTAAAGAAAAAGGTAGAATTATCTTTAACATATTGTAAAGTAGAATACATATTCTAATTTATAAAGAAATTTGTAAAGAAAGAAGCTTTATTAAAGAAAGAAGCTATCCCAATTTATAAAGGATAGTGATTCAAATTATGTTGTAACTAGAATAGGTATCTAATTTATAAATGAGACACAGTGACATACAAGACTATTTAGAAGAATACAATCGAGTTCAACGTTGTCTCCACCTTATATTATATACTATATAATGGAGTATATGTTTCGGGATTATGTAGATTATGACTTCTATTAGTATTCAAAAGGATAAGAATAGAATAATGTAATCATCACATACTATGTATGCTTCAATTGAATTTATTTTCCAATTCTTTTTTAGAAGTCTTATTTTTTCCTCTATTTTTTAATATTTGATGCTCGTGCAACGTGTAAGTAAGTTTGTAATATGAATATTTTTTATTTATTTTCGTGTTTTACTTTTAAAACATAAAATAAATTTAGTTTTTAGTTTTTTTTTATTTTGATGCAAATGTGCAAGAAAATTTGCAGTGTGAATATTGTGTAATTGTTTATATTTTTTTTTAGTTTTTTTGTTTCAAAACATAAAAGAATATTCCTTAGTATATGTTTCTGGGGTCATGTAGATTATGACTTCTATTAGTACTAATTTAAAGCCCATGCAATGCACAAGTCTTTATTAAAATTTTTATTTTTTATTATTCTTATACATAACTCTAGTATAAGTGATTTAATTAGTTTATAGTTATTATTTGATTCCGAGTGTTCTCATTTCTGATAATGTAAATAGTACAAAATAATACGTGAATAATGAGAGAATCCTATACCTTTTTTATATCTTTAGAAAGAATAATATAAATGTTAAATTTAATATGTTATTTGCAAGAATCGAACCTCAAAACTTCACTTGTTAACATTTTTAGTATTTTGATAAAACATTTTTAGATTTTTCAGTATAATCATTTGATTCAGAAGATTAATGGTTGTGGTGAGGGATGACTAAAAAATGGGTTTGACCAAACTATAAATTATAGCTATGTTTACAGATTCCAAAAAGGAATAAGAATAGAATAATGATTATAACATTTATGTTTCAATTAAATTGAATTTCTTTCCGATTTATTTTAAAAGTCCTATTTTTTCTTCTATTTTTTTATTTGACGCACTGTGCAAGTAAGTTTGAAATGTGAATATTTTTTATTTATTTTAGTGTTTTACTTCCAAGACATAAAATTCTTTTGTTTTTGTTTCTTTTATTTGATGCAAATGTGCAAGTAAGTTTGTAGTATGAATATTGTTTATTTTTATGTTTTAGTTTTTTAGTTTCAAAACGTAAAAAGTATTTTTTCTATCATCAAATTTTTTTTGTCATATTCCATTTTTTGAATTCATATTCTTTTTTTTTCAAATTCTTTGTACGTATCGTATAAGCTCCTTTGTTATTTTAAACATATTATTTTTTCTTTTTTATATAATTTTTTTTATTCGAGCGTGTCATATTGATGTAACTAAGAGGAGCATTAGGAGTTCGACTTTGCTTTGATATTCTAATTATTATAGCTGATTTTATAATCAAGCCCCTAGCATGTTATACTTTTATATTTGAGAGTCACTTTATTTGAAATTATTCGAAAGATTAATTTATAACTTTTTAAGATCTTTTATTGATAAAAGAAATTATATATCAACAAGAATATATGTACGCAAACATTCTTGTTGATTTATACTTTTTTTACCAATAAAAGATCCTAAAAAGATACAAAGTAATCTTTTGGTACACATGCAGCAAACTTTCAAACATATATGGATTTTACCCGTGCTACGTACCTAACCACCAACCCACAATTATGAGTAATTTTTACAATCAATCAATATACTATAAAGGAGATGGGGGCGTTTATGTGGCGCCCCTCAAATCGCTTCATTCTATTTTTCTAATTTTCTCAATTTTTTAAATTAATAAATAGAGAAAATTTTAATTACCTTATATTTTCCTAAAATTTCCTTTTAACTCAAATTAACTTCTTATTATATTATTATAAAAAATTTCTACTATATAAATAAACTTTCCACTTAACTCAAGTTATCATCTTATTATTCTTTTAAAAAGTTTCTATCATATTATTATTATTTAAAACTTTATTTTCAAGTCAAAGGTTAATTACCTCATTTTTTCTTAAACTTTCTTCTTAACTTGTATTATTCGCTAAAACTTTCTTTTCAAGTCAAAAATCTTATCTTAATATGCTCCTAAATTTCAAGTCCTAAAATTTAGTTTAAAAAAAGAACTAAATAATCTTATATATACATATAAATCGTTTGGCTTAAAAAAACAAAGTGCAATTGTTAGCTAGATTTTTCATTAGCGCTTGTATTTCAAACTTTATTTTGCGTGTTATGATAGTTTTGTCACAATTTGTTTTGTTAAGCCTTTAAGTGTATGTTATTATTTGATCAATTTTATGATTTTAGAATGCTTGATTGAGTTTATGATTTTCAAATGCAGCCTAGTTATATAAAGGAGAAGACGAGGGCGTTTATGTGGTGCCCCTCAAATCGCCTCATTCTATTTTTTCTAATTTTCTTAATTTTTTAAAGTAGTAAAATAGAGAAAACTTTAATTTACTTACACTACAAGAAAAGAAGCTAAATACAACCGGTCAAAAACCGGTTGCATTTAACTAAAAATGACCGCTTCTGGTCGCATTTAATTAAATATGACCGGTTTTTGGACCGGTCGTATATGCGGGAGTAATATTTAGTAAGTCGGTCATTTTAAAACTAAATTCGACTGCATAATTACGACCGGGTAATGACCGTAAATTATAAGTAAATACTATGATAACTCAATTAATTTTATTTATGATTTTTAAGTGAATAGATTAGCAAATTAAAATTTTAGTAATCTTGCGGACTGCTAGAACGCGCTAATAGTATTACAAGTAATTCCGAGATATCATTATTTAAATAATAATGGCTTATTTCATTAAACAGGATATTTGTATTTTTTTATATATAATTATGTCGTGAATTAATATTTCGCTAAACTAGAATTATTTAACTAGTATGCGAATTGATCAATTTTTTTTAAAAAAAATAAATATTTGGTTGGTGAAGGGTCATGTAAATTAATTTATTTTGCTCGTAAATATGGTGATATAATTTATTTTTGTATTAAGCAGTTAAATATTTTAATCATTTCAAATTTTATGTGTATTTATTTTATTTCTTTAAATTCGGTAAAAGTCCGAATTTGTTTGTGTATTTATTTTATTTCTTTAGATTCCGAAAATATTTTGGTTCAACCTTGGCATCACAGCCTCCTCAGTCAGCAACACTTTCATCCCTGTTTCTCCATTGTGTTCCACCAGTAACAGGGCTAGCTCATCGTCTTGGGTGTGAGTGAAATTAACCTCCAGTTTTTTATCCTTGTCTATGTCATGCCTGGGCTTGCGACACTCGGCTGCGTAGTTCCCGTAAATCTGGCAATTAAAGCACCTAACCTTGCTTCTATCCCATCATCCACGTCCACTTTCTCTTCCCTGGTATCCACTACCCCCTTGATATTTCGTTCCTGAAGACCCCTCTCCTTTATTTAACTTCTTCGACCACTCTTCTTTAGTGAGTAACAGTTGCCCTTCAGTGTTCTCCCGCTTCCTCAAATCCACTTCAGTCAGGAAGAGTTATGTCTCACTATTCTCAGTTTTCCCGCGAAGTCGATCTTCGTGGGCCTTGAGTGAGCCCACTGCTTCCTCAATAGTCATCACATCGAGATTACCAAACTATTCTATCGTGGATGTGATCTGGAAGAATTTGAAGTAATTTCTTCACTACACACGCCTCTTCAACTATTTCTCCCAGGGCACATATGTTTGTCACTATGCTATTGAGTTTCATACAAAAGTCATCTATCAGCTCCGTGTCCTTCATGCTTAAGAATTCAAATTCAGCCTTCAAAGTTTGAATTCTTGCTTTCATTACCCGATCAGCACCCAGGCACATTGTCTTTACTGCTTCCCAGCCCTCCTTTGCTGTCACCTTAGCAGCGATTGATAACAGTACCTTCTCGGGAATTCCCTGGTATATTGCTGTTAGGGCCATCTTGTCCATCTTGTCATCAACCGTTTCTTTAGAGGTTTTGGGTTGAACAGCCTCACAGATTCCATGTGCCTGCATATAGACTTTCATCTTAAGTGACCACACTGTGTAGTTGCTTTTTGTCAACATTGGGTAGCTCAAACCGACTGAACCATCTTTGCCTTTTATCGTCTTCATCCTCATTGTCGTAGGCATATACTTTGGCATACAATGAGCAAGGCTTTGATACCAAATGATAGCTGAAACAGATGTACACACACTTGTATATAAAATAGAGACACTGTAAACGCAAATATTGATATTACTTCTTGGAACAAAAGATTACACTGGGAAAACTAAATAAATGAAAATACTGACACTATTAAAATTGCTCCTACATTTTCTCCATGACTCTCCTTTATTTCCTCCTGAAACAAACTACTATTCATTCTACTTATTATAAAACAGGACAACAGCTACTTTATTTAAACAAATAAACTTAGATTAAATGCCAACACATAATTCCATTTTAAGTTACGATATGTAGTTAATCTTGTTAACTTAAGGGAAGGAAAATGCTTCATCCACAAAATTGGATACAAAATTTTACACAAAATTACATTTTGTTAAAATTGGTTGGAACGGGTTCCCTGTATTCACATCAATAACACCAATTAAAATATTCCACCTCATATGCAATTTCATTTTGTGCAATAATTTTATATCCAATTTTGTGGATGCAACAGTACTCGGAAAGGGGAATGAGGGAAGTAGTGGCATCTTATTAGAAATATGCACCACCACCAACCATCATTTTTATGTACATATATGATATACATACAATTGTTGCCCTGAATCGTCAAAAATAAATGGCCCTAACCTTAAAATTTATAAGTTAAATTGTCTTGTGAAGATATGATCTTGCTACAACATCCATGTTTCTGTGGGGAGTGTTTATACAACTGTTTGAAAGAGATTATATTTGTGTTGTTGTAGTCAACTAATTATGTGTAGTTCAATGGTTGAGAAATGGTAGGAAAAGAACCGGAATCTAATTGATTGTGAATAATGAGTGGTTCTCATACCCTTTGTCCACCTTCAATGTTGTTTAATCATCGCCGAAATCAAATTAATTAGTCTTATATGATTTTTATCTTAATTCAGATTGCTGAGATTGAACCAAGTTGTCTAATAAGCAACAAGTATATATTGGACATCACGAGATACACATTGGTTAAAAATTATCTCGAGGAACCATACGGTAGAAAAAGCGACTTGGGAATTAGAGGACGAGATGCGTAAGAGCTGCCCGTACCTATGTAATATCATTGATTCCGAGGACAGAATTCTTTTAGGGGGGAAGACTGTAACGATCGTAAATGATAAGTAAATATTATGATAACTGGCTTAATTTTATTTATGATTTTTAAGTGAATAGATTAGCAAATTAAAATTTTAGTAATCTTGCGGACTGCTAGAACGCGCTAATAGTATTACAAGTAATTGCGAGATTTCATTATTTAAATAATAATGGCCTATTTCATTAAACAGGATATTTGTATTTTTTTATATACAATTATGTCGTGAATTAATATTTCGCTAAACTAGAATTATTTAACTAGTATGCGAATTGATCAATTTTTTAAAAAAATAAATATTTGGTTGGTGAAGGGTCATGTAAATTAATTTATTTTGCTCGTAAATATGGTGATATAATTTATTTTGGTATTAAGCAGTTAAATATTTTAATCATTTCAAATTTTATGTGTATTTATTTTATTTCTTTAAATTCGATAAAAGTCCGAATTTGTTTATGTATGTATATATATATTATATATATAAATAAATAAATGTATTTTAATATTTTAAAATATTTGAGCAACCTAATATTATTTGTTTTCGCATTGTAGAATAAATTGACAATTTTTATAACTCCTCTCTATTTTTATTTCTTTTATTGAAAATTTGTTTAAGTGAGGCATATGGTAAATCTCATATTTTATTTCTAAATAGATTTTTCTATAGAGCTTCTTAAGGAAGCTTTGCCTTGAAATTAAAAAAATTTGAAAATCCTTGCCTCAATGAATAAAAACTTTCTAATCAGACACCAACACACACTTTTCTCTAGCGAGTAATTTGAGTATCAATTGAATTAAGGAAAGCACTTTGGGTGAAAGCTAATAAGGATTTTGCGAAATTTCAATCTAATTTCTACTTTCTTCTACTAAAGGTAATTTCCGTTTTCTTTTCTTTTACATAATTTAATTATATAAATTGAAATTCAATTTTGGTGAAATAAAGGACATAATTGTATTTACTTGGATTCTATGACTGGAACGTAGTTGAAATGCTATTGTGAGTATTTGGTATGATTTTCTTTAGAATTTGTGATTATAAAACTATATTTGGTAAAATGGGTATTGGGTTATTATGGTGGATACCTAATTGAATTTTCAATTAGGGTTTTAAGGCTAAATCGGGCCTTTTTGTTTTGGCATCAGAATGTTGAATTGGTGAGTAGCAATATGTTGGGCTTGATGAGACGAACCAATTAAGGTAAGTTTCATAGCCGGAAAGTGACCGGAGCAGAGGTCACCATCTCCGCCGGTTTCGGCCGTTTGTGGTGGTGATGGGTAGGAAACGTAGGAGGGGGAACGAAGCGGAGAAATGGACAGAAATAACGGGGAGAACGAGGGGGATCTATTGGTAGTGAAAAAGAGAGGGAGAAATGGTCGCGAGAGAGAGAACCGCGAAAGAGAAAGAGAGAGAGACGCGAGAGAGAGAGAGATTGAGCAGGAGAGAAGAGAAATGGAAAAGAAGAAGAGAAAGAAAGGAAGGAGGAGAAGAGATAAAGAAGAGAGGAGGGAGAAGCGGGAAAGGTGGTTGCCGGAATAGCTTCGGTTGGCGGCCCGCCGGAAAGAATGGTGGAGAAAGGTGAAGGTAGAGAAGAAGGAGGTTATGTTGGGGAAGATGATGATTGGGGGGTAGAAAAGTAATTTGATAATTGGGTTTTGTTTTGTTTTATTTGTAAAAAAAATAGATTAATTATTATGGGTAAAAGTTTTAAATAAGAGGATATAATTTTGGGAAGTGGAATAAAAGAAATAAACTAAAAAGTGCAGTGATGTGGAAGTTGAATAAAATGAAATTATTATTGGTATTTGTTAATAATAAAAATGGGGGCATTTACTTTTATTTTGAAATTTATAAAGGTGAGTTATTTAATTTAGTCTCATTCGAAAATAGTTAAATGGGCTCAAATGGATTTTTTTTATTTTAATTATTATTTGTTTTTACTTGTGAATTAAGTAATAATTGGATAATTTTTATGTTGGACACAAAATGTATCATGTATGTTGGATATTAGTTTAAAAAGGAATTATGGATTTGATTTACTGGATGATGGTTTTAGTTCATTATGTTAGATAAATAAATAAAAAAGTAAGATTATTTCATTAGTAGTAAAATATCCTTATTGAATTATTGGGCAGAGAAATTAAATAGATATGTTAGTTATCGATTGACTTGGTTATTTATTAAATTGATATTTTTTTTATTAAATTGCTAAGAGAATATTTTATTAAATTATTTGGTTAAAGTAGAATATTTTATTAAATTGCTAAGAGTTGAAATTGAAAAGTTGTTAATTGTTTTAAATAATTATTTGGTGAGATTTGGGTCCTTGTTTAGATATTATTTGAGTTTTTGAATATTTATTGTTGATTTTTATTTAGAATTTTTAAATCAGGAAATTGATAATCTCAGGACAATAGAATTTTTGTCGTGTACATCGGACCAGAGGCAAATTTATTTCGCTCTTCTCTCTATCTATGCCTGTTTAATTCTGGAAATTATTTGTAATGCAGTTCAATGATTTGAATTATATGAAATTTTATTTTTGTCAATTATTAAATTTCTTCCTTCGTGGTTTACCTGGATTTTCAAAAATGTACCTAATTATCTTGTTATTTCACTAATCCCGTTTCTAAATCAATAATTTATTGCCAATTATTGTACGACCGTTTCTATAATTCAGAACGGTTACTTTAATTGCTATCAGTTGAATTTAAATTTCTAAATTCAACTATTTTACCGAATTCAATCTGCATTAACCCATCTTTCGGGTTAATATTTTCTAAATTATTATTGTTCTCGAATATTTTTGTTCTATTTTCTTCATGTGTTAATTGGTTATCTATTACTAAGAGTTATTCTTTATTCGATAAGTTGGAATTATTTTTGTACTGGTTATTCTCTTTGATTCGAGATATTCAATTCGTTTGTCAATTTAATCGGCACATTATTCGTGATGATATTTAAAATTTCTTTCGAAGAATGACTGGTTCTTTGATCGAACCAGAAGATTGTAGTTTGTCAAAATTTCTTTGATTTCTGATTAATCAGAAGTGATGTAAAAATTCATTAGAGGAATGTTCATCTATACTGGTCAACGTGAGTATTAACTCACGGTAATTGATATAACATTCCAAATTGTGGACATGTTATTCGGCTCGTGTGTGGCCGTGGGTTAAGACGTTAACCCTTCTTTAATGCTAGCAATATGAGTTTGGGCGATCTTATGACGAGCCGTAATCGGGTAAGCGTAAGATTCGCACGAAGACGGTACACAGTGATAGTTGATCGCATCATTAGTGTATCGGTTGGATTAAGACCAGTTTTCTCTTGATAACTATTTTTGCGAAGTGCTAGATAAGTGTTGTTGTTTATCATTGTTTGTTGATTCTGATTGATCATCGTTGATGATTCATTATTGTTCTTGGAACCCCTTGATATTATTTTTGAGTTCTGTCACAACATATAAACTTGCTGAGCACTCAGTTGCTCACCCTTGCTATCCCTATTCCCGAACAGTAAAGAAAGAGATGGAAGTTATCAGTCAAGCGGAAAAGCAACGGAAAGAGAAAGAGAAAGCTTGAAACGGAAATGCTTAGCCTATATATATAGATAGTACTTATCAGTAGTAGAAGGTTGTGTAACCAGTAATTGAACTACCAGACTTGTATCAAGTACTTAAGTATGTACGTACTAATCAGGTGATGTATGATGACTCGATCCTAAGGACTGTGGAATGACGTCCACAGTGAAGTTTATTTTATTATGGCTTGTAATTTTATTACAGGTGTGCCAAGCATGGTACCGTGATGACTCGAATTCACGAATAGGTGAATTTGGGGGCGTCACAACCGGTTAAATGCAACCGGTTAAATTCGACCGGCCAAATTCAACCAAAAATAGTCGAATTTGATTTTTCACTTAAAATTCAAAATCCCGGCCAAATAACTAAATATTTACAAAAAAAAAATTAAAAAAGCTAGCCTAAAATTAAATTGATCGTATATGGTCGAAATAATATTCTAAATTCAACCGTATTTGGTTGATTTAACGAACCCTGATTTTTTTAAAAAATGAATTATTTACATAATTAATAAAAAATGATTTATTTACATAATTAATCAGCTTATTTAATTAATAAAAATAGAATTTTGGTCAAAAACAATTTTTAGAATTGAAAATCAATTTAGAACATCAAACGGTAGTCCTGTGACAGGACTTTTTTCCGGGCCCAAACCAGACCGAGCCGACTTTTTTCGAACCCAAACTAGACCGGTAACTTTATTCGAATTTGATAAGTTTTACAAATTACCATTAGTATAAATTAAATATAAAAATACGTATATAGTATATGATTAATGATCCACCAACATGTATATTGTTAATTGTTCATCGACT
>PHNY01299070.1:2183-14881 GCA_003724115.2 Anethum foeniculum
TCAACATGTAAATATAAATTTTTTTTTTCCGAAATAAGTCGATAAATTGATAAGTTGTCTATTTGCCAAACAGACCCTAAGTGTGTTTCCATCATGTAGTTAAACTTTCAGAGCACTCCTGTTATAAACTATTAAACTTTTTAATCTTGTAATATCATCGCAAAAAAATATATTTAGTTTACTCTAACGTCACAAAATTGTTAATTATTGGTGGGTCGACATTATGAAATTAATAAGATGGAGATATATATTTCTCAAAATCATTCTGGAATGATTTTTATAGTATCACAAAATATAAATGATGCATACTTTTGGGAGTGTTTAATCATACAATTATTAAAAAGGGCATCTTAAAGAAATTTAATAATAAATTGAAAAATGTCTTCCTATGCGAATATTTTTTGATCTTGTCGTGTGACATATGCTTTGCACACAGTTACACACACTTATTTTTTTTTAACAAAAACACATTATTAACAATATTTTAGTATTTAAATTTTCAAATTATATTTTTTTAGCAAAGAATTCTCAAATTGTTTTAAAACTATTTCCGAATTACCCGTACTCCCTCTATATTGAATTCTCCATGTTACTTTTTAACACATTTTTTAAGACTTATTTAAAGTATAGTTTCATAATTTTTTTTATTCTAAATAAAAATTTAACGTTTAAATTTTTATTCAGAATTTTTTTTTAAAAAAAAATATAAAACTCCATTTTATAGAAGTCTCGAAATGACAAAGGTAGTAATATATTTCGTTAGGTAGTACTCCCTCCGTCCCATTAATATTGGCCACCATTCTAAATCCACGTATTTAACAATCAAGAAAAAGTTACCTAACTTAACCTCAAATCTTACTATATTTACAAAAACTTAACATATTTAAGTTTTTATTTGCTTTAATATGGAAATGTGGCCAATAATTTTGGGACACACAACAAAAAAAATGAGGCCAATATAAACGGGACGGAGGGAGTAATATATTTCGTTTATGGAGATTTAAACAGTGTTATAAAAACTAAAAAAACTACACGAGTTGGTACTAGGTTTGACTCAGAACTCACCAGAAATGCAAAGGCTCAGAACAATTATGTCCACTCACCTCCTCACCACCACCACTTTCTTAAACCCCTTCAAAAACCCTAACCCTAATCCCTCTTTCTTTCAAAACCCTAACCCAATACGACGACGTCGTTTCAATCTCTCCACGTCAGCAACAACACTATCTTCTAATTCAACTTCAAATGTTGAAATTGACCCACTTTATTTATCGTGTTGTATGCCTAACAAGCGTCTCAATGTTGCTGTTCTTATTAGCGGCGGTGTCGATAGTAGTGTTGCTCTGAGGCTTTTACACGCTGCTGGACACTCTTGTACTGGTTTTTATCTTAAGATTTGGTTTCAGGTATACGGAGAATTTTATTCATTTATCGAGATTAAAAATACGGTTACGGTATTACGTTGGTACCGGAAAAAAATTATTGTATAGGTGAATAGTCTCGGGGACCGGAGAATTTTATTTATTTATCGAGATTAAAAATGCGGGGTTGGTATTATGTTGGTACCGGAAAAAATATTGTATAGGTGAATAGTCTCGGGACGGAGAATTTTATTCATTTATCAATATTAAAAATGAGGTGTTGATATTAAAAAATTATTGTATAGGTGAATAGTCTCGGAACCGGAGAATTTTATTTATTTATCGAGATTAAAAATGCGGTGGCGGTATTATGTTGTTACCCGAAAAAAAATTTGATAGGTGAATTGTCTCCGGATTGAGAATTTTATTTATTTATCGAGATTAAAAATGAGGTGTTGATATTATTTTTGTACTGGAAATAATTATAGGTGAATAGTTTTGGGAGGAAAATTTAATTCATTTATCGAGATTGAGAATACGGTGTTGAAGTTGTTTGTCGAGATTCTTGTACTTGAATGTTTATTTATGGAGATGCTACTGAATGTGTGATTGTCTGTTTGTAACTTGTGATTGTTGTAACTGAGGTTATTTACTGGTAAAGATGTGAGATTTTTGTGTGTTTGAGATTCAATTTGGAAATGTATTCGTAGTAGTGTGTGTGTGTGTGTGTTTATACTTTATAGTGGTTATTTGTAATTTTGCTAAAGATGCGAGCTTTTTGTTTTGATGATTATATTTGGATATGTGTGTGTGTGTGTTATCTGTGTGTAATTATGTGAAAGATGTGAGCTTTTTGGGTTGCGTGTTTGAGATTCAATTTGAATCGTAGTGTGTGTGTGTGTGTGTGTGTATTTATAGTGATTACCAGTAATTATGCTAGAGGTGCAAGTTTTTTGATTCGACAATTATATTTGGACATGTGCGTATTTATTATGTATAGGCACACACTCTATGGATAGGTGATTGACATTTTCTGATATTGGGTTTGTTCGTTTTCCTTTTATTTAAACCACAGGAGGACTTTGAGAATTTCTGGTCTGAATGTCCTTGGGAAGATGATCTTAAATATGCTAAGGCTGTTTGCAATCAGGTTCCTTTTTTCCGTTATTATCCTTACCTTTATACTAATTACCTTTATACCTCTATGGATAACTGCATCAAATTGTGAATAAAATGAACACTTTGATTAGGGTATGGGACAATTCATTTTTTTCCAATTAATTCTGATTAAAGTTTTTATATTTGAGCACTGTACTGTACCAGTGGGAAGCTATAGATTCGACTGCATATTGTTTATGGAAACAATTTTGATTTCTTTTTAAGTAGTCCGAGGTTATTGCTTTCTCATTTGTGCAAGGCAGGGGAGGGAACATTTTTACTAATTGTGAATTAATATTCTTTTCAGGTTGACGTGCCACTGGAAGTAGTGCATTTGACAGATGAGTATTGGAGTAATGTGGTAAGAATCACATGATTATATATTCTGTTAAAAGGTCCTGTTGCCTGGTCATTTCTTCAACTGTAAAGACTCTACTCTGTATCCTGGCACGAGCATCGCGTCATGCCATCATCTTTCATTTGGTAGATTGTTTATTCTGATTATCAGGGCTAAATGGGTAGGGAAGTAGTTGTTTGGCTTAATACTGAATACAGTTTAGAAGTTAAATTTGTAATAGGAAAATATATTTTTAAAGGGTCAGTTTTAGTTTTGTAAAAATAGTTGTAGCTGAAACCTACCGTATCATGTCCAGGTATCATATATTATTGAAGAGTATCGGTGCGGCCGAACTCCTAATCCAGATGTTCTTTGCAATACGAGAATAAAGTTTGGTATGATTTTTTAGTCGAAGAATTTTGTTATTTTACCTTTTGCATCTAATTTATATACTTCTTTCCTTTTTCTAAAAAAATTCGTAGGCGCCTTTATGGATGCGATTAGTAATATGGGCTTTGACTTTGTTGCTTCTGGACATTATGCAAAAGTCATTCACGAATGTACGGAGCAAACAAGTGGACCTTCTGTCCTACAGCTCTCAGAAGATATGGTATATCTGAAAGTTTGTCACTTGAAGTATTTTTCGTTGCTATAAATAATTCTGGAAATTTTAGTGGTAGTTACTCATGTTCTATGTGTTTATCATATGGATTAGATGTCGCAAACATCAATCTGGATGCATTGTCTAATTTCTTGTTGCTGCATGAGATCTTGTAAATAGGCACTTGATGCTAGTTGACAGATAAAGTGCTCACGTACCTTTTTTTTGGTGGCACGAGTTGTGTAAATTCTTGCATTACCTGTAACAAATAGCTTTTACAAGAACTAGGCATCAGTTTTAATACTTTATATTAAATTATATGTAAAATTTAGGTGATATTGTGCATCTATTGTGATCTTATCTCTTAATCCTTCTCGTTTTCAGGTCAAGGATCAAACCTACTTTCTTTCACATCTTTCTCAGTCTCAGCTTAGAAGATTGATTTTTCCTCTAGGATGTATTCCAAAGGTTAGGTGAGGTTTGAATTGTCCTTGTCATTTTGTAAAATTTTCAATTGGTAAAGGAATACTCAATTTTCAGTGGTCAAATGCCCGAGTTCTAAAGTAATAGATTGTTTATAGATACTGGAGCTCAGTCATTATTGGTGACTGGACGAGTGATATTTTATAAGCCTTTTTAGTTCTTACTGAACTTTTTTTAAGTGTTTCGTTTTACTTTATTCTAATGTATAATCAATTTGTAAATTAATACACAGACCAATATTCTGCAGGACAAGCCCCTCAATTCTATATCTACAACTTCTTATATTGGAGCAAATTCCCTTTTTTTATGTTTCTTCTGTCACTGTTTTGCAGGATGTAGTCCGCAATATTGCCACGAGTTTTGATTTGCCAAATAAGGATAGAAAGGATTCACAGGGAATATGCTTCCTTGGTAAGGTATGTCTTGGACAACTACCATGACAAATATGAAATAGTTCATAAAAAAACAAATTCTGATACTTTGTTTTGTCTTGGGAAAAACATTCCTGGCAATAGGTCAGATAAACGTGCTGCTGTGGTTTAATGTATATCATTGTCTATATGTGTGTATGTCAGGTTCAGAAACTGAAATATAGTTGAAATGATTTTCAATTTGCAGCTTAACAGCTAATTATTTGAGGAAAAGCATATATTTGACTGTATTATTATATCAAATCTGTTTGTCTACAAGTTTAATTACCAGTTATTATGTTAATGTAGTTGGTTTTATTTCCAGATAAAGTTCAGTGAATTTGTGGCGAGACATATTGGGGAGAGAGAAGGTGTAATATTGGAAGCGGAAACAGGAGACTTTCTCGGTACACACAGGGGATTTTGGTTCTACACAATTGGTCAACGTCAAGGCTTACGGCTTCCCGGGGGACCTTGGTAAGCCGTTTAATTAATTATTAGTTGTCAAATTAGTTGTTTAGCCATGGTTAAAATTTTGGCATGTTAATAGAGGTTCTATGCTGATTTCTATTGACGCGTATATCATATTTTAATTTCGAGAAGTAATGAATATCATACTTTAGTGGAAATTAACAATGTAATTCATCATTCTTGTCAGAATGAGTACGATTTCTATTTTTACTTCTTACAATATACAAACTACTGTACTCTTAGCAGCAACTGAGCTTCCTTCGTTTCCGTTGTTAAAGAGAAGAAGATACAATTTCAATTTTCTTAATATGTTGAGTATGATGAATAAATTAATTTGATTAAACGTTTTGATGGAATGAAGCCCGTATTTGTAATACTATATGTTCAAAAATCCTGCACAGAGAATTTTAATTTTGCAGTATCATGTGCAGGTATGTCGTAGAGAAAGATACCAAAAATAATGTAGTCTTCGTATCAAGGAGCTACTTCTCTGTTGATAAAAGAAGGCGATCTTTTCGAGTTGGATCCTTCAAATGGCTTAGTGGGGAGCATCCAAATGAGATCAGCAATCTGCGGTGCAAGGTATGTAAAACCGATATTTAAATGTATTCGTATGCCTCTGCTAGACAACCTTAGGCATGTTCAGTTGATCAATTAAAATATTAGAATAGCGATATTAAAAGATGTGTAACTTATTCAACAATCTTTTTCCATTCATAAAGGTACGGTTTAGGGTCCTATTTGTGCAGCACTTCATGAATGTCTAGTTGCATTGTGAAAGTAGGCCTGTGGCACCATTGTAACAAACCAGTTGATATCACCAAATCTCTTAGTTATGTGTTTTTGTGACAGTAATTCTTGAGATAAGATTATAGGTTTACTAAATATCTGTGAAAGCAAGGAAGAACGAAATCCTGTACGTGTTTACCCTACTACACTAGAAATACAAGAGATTTTAGTATTTTATTCAAGTTTGCTAGTTACTTCCCAGTTGCAGACCAGCATGTCCCGTCATATATGTAAGTAGCCTTTTATTTTGTGGCTTTAATGTGCGGGGTACATCTCTTACAGTAATTTGATCTGCAGTACATGATTCTCTGGTATTGTCCGCTTAATATTTGACGGTCACTGTTCTGTGTCCATCTTACGCCATTTTAGGTTCGACATGGCCCTGGTTTCTACGATTGCAGCTTGATACTGGAATCTGGCGAAAATAGTCATGATAAAGTAGCGGTTGTACAGTTATCTGAAGATGATCAAGGTCTTGCAGCTGGGCAATTTGCAGCCTTCTACTATGAAAAGACCTGTCTTGGGTCTGGTGTGATATTGGAATCCTGGGATGATTCTGGTTTTCCCATATGTTCGAAGGCACTTGAAATTGCTGGAATGGAAGATAAGTCAAAGCTCGGGAAACCAGTTAAGATCAAAGCACAACCTTGTCTTCCAAACTCTGCTACTGAAGATGCCAGAGAGGCCCATCTAGAGGTGGTTGATTCTAAATCTGCTATTAGTGCTACTAGAAGTCGGGGATCGCATCACAAAACCATTTCAACTTCCCCGTATAGTTGGCTGCAACAGTTTACAAAGAAGTGGATGAGATTCTTTTAGTAATGTAATAATCCATTACCAGGAATAGATAGAAATAAATTGGACCGCATGTGCTCAATCATACATGAAGCAAATTTTGGCGTTTTTTTCGGTGGAGAAATCCATCCATAGAGCCTAATTTGTAGTAGAACAGCTGCTTTCGGGGACTGCTAGTCATATGAAAGTGGCAGTTACTAATGCTTTTATTCATCTAATGTATAGTTAGGCTACCAAAACAGGAAAAAGTAGTCATCTTTAAACAGTAAAATTGGTTGAGATTGAGTGGTTGTATAGGGATGAATACATGATCATGGAGGAAGTTTGATGTAGGGTTTATCATCTTGTATTTTTCATTTCATCTTTTCCCAAGTGTGTATCCCAATATTTGATGTTGAAGGATTTCATAGTACGCAATGCACAATCAATGAAAATCCTGTTTCATGATCTAATTATAAATTACCATGAATTATATACACAGTCGAGAACTTTGTAGTATTCTCACCACTAGAAATGTGTAATATAATTGATATCAGATTTAAAATTCAATGCGAAGGAAACCAACCATTGAATTATACTCTCCATAGTAACAAATGTAGGTAGGGATTCCCGAATGAAAAATTGCCAACAGAAACAATGCTGAATTTCAGAGTATACTTTACAGCAGCAAACCAAATGTGGTACAAAACTCTCTACCATTAGGCATTCTGAAAACGAGGATACTGGATTACTGGGTTTAGTGTCTATATGTATGATATACTATATGGTTGTTTAAAATGGGTTATCTAATAACAAAATGGTGTGACCCAGCTTCAAAAAGTTGGATTTAGGTCAAAACTAAAATCACAAGTAATAGAATACAACAAAAGGTCCAGAACAATGTTTAGCATCACAAACTTGATCAGCCAAAAAGAGAAGAGAATACAAATTCATATATTTTAGTTATTTCAGTTAAAATTCAGTAATTCTATTCAAAGGATCTGAATGAGGGCTTCAGCAGCGCAAATGTGACCGGAGCAAAAGGGCTTAGAAACTGGGAGGGGGGTCTGGAGGTTAACACTGCAAAAATAAGAAGTAGACTACCATGTCTTAGTTCTCCTGTGCAGCTGTGCTTCCCTCATGAGTTTCGTCTCATCTCTTGAACTTTGGAGTCAGAGTCAGATCTATCTATGCCCAAAGCAGCTTTAAATGCTTCCATCTTCTTCTCCTTCTGGGCAGCAATTTGGTGAGTCTGGGTATCTGACACCCTGGAAACACCCATTACAAAGTCTGTAATATTTCACAATGGAAAGGCATAAAATTGAAACTTAAGGCCATGTAGAAAGATACAGATTTAACTTACTAAATCAGTCTAGTAAAGCTCCCATTAATGTTTTACATGATATAATAACAGTACACATAACAGGTCCTGGTTTACTTTACATCTCAAGCATGAAATGAAAAAGAACCAATTAGCAAAAAAGAATAAAATGAAAAAGAATCGAAAGCTTGTATATCATACTAATATAATGAGCATAAAAATTTTCAGTCCTGTTTGTGTTCTTGTAAAAAAATCCCTACATAATAAATGTATGCCTTTCACCATCTCTATCTAATCTTCAATAACATGACAAAATGGGCATCATGAACTCCAGTTAAAATTATTTCATCTCTAATTGGTAATCAAATAGATGTCACCAGTATAATTTCATTAACAGTGCAACTCCAAACGAAGCAAATCTTGTTTGTCACTCAAACTTGATTTATTCATCAAAACTACAGAGTTGACATTAAAGTCCTCAGAAGAAAAAGTAAAAATAGCATCAAATAGAATTTTCCCAAACATAACAGTACACTATAATGATGGTGTAGGTGTGTATACGGTTTTAGTGTTCTATGGCTTTATGCTGTAGGCCCCTAAAAGTCCAAAACACACATTCCAATAGTGAAGGATGCACAATCTTTCACCAGGGTAGTCCATGAATTTACCAAACGAATATACAACACGAATTAATAACTTTATGAGTTGGGCATTTGACCCCTCTTCACTTATTTTCCTAAGAATAAATTAGAATCATAAATTCGTAAAGGACTTGTTTAAACTATCTTCTACTTATCTTTCTTTTCATTATTTTTGCACTTTTTCTTCCTTCTTCTTTCAACAGTGGACCCATAAAAGCGCCAACACCAGCAATAACATATACCAGTACAAACATACTAATCTCCCCTTATAATCTTATATACATGATGCATCCCGTAAAAACACCAAAGAGTTCTAAACATCATCCATTCTGCACATATTTAACCAGAATCAATTCAGTCGAGGATAATCTAGCGATTACTTAAATGATTAAGCAACCTAATTGCAAATTTTTAGAATAAAAATCTAGCAACTAACTAAAAACAACAAAACGCTTAAAAGTATATAAAATCCCTGTTTGTACAGTTCGTAAGCTAACATGACCCGTAATCAAACGCACACCTACATAAACAATACATCACACATTAAACTAAACAATCCAATTATTTAAAACCCTCTCAAACACGGAAAGTTTTTACCATACAAATAAAGCCACCACTATATATGTTATATTTATTATTACTACAGTTAGAATTTGATAAACGAAGAACTAGATGGTTTTATTCATTTGTCGAGGTTGACCAAACATTGTCTCTATTATCAAAATTATTCATTTATCGAATATATATTTATTGAGGTTCTATACATCTTCCAACACCACATCAGCTTCCAGCTTTTAATGAGCCACGTTGAGCTTCTCTGCAACCTCATCCTCACTAAAACCCTAATCAATAAGCTTGTCTTCTAACTCTACAAACTACAATAGAGTATCTTCAAGAGACTCTTAAGTCACTCAGAAATATAATATAAATTATTGACTCTTAGCAATTTAGTGTTCATTTATCTCCAACAATGCTCTTTATATACACTCCTCATTTAGTTCTATATTATTAAAACCAACTTGAACTCATAAAAGTACAAAATCAAGTAGATACGCAGAGAGCATGTAATTAATTTACCATAAAAAAATAGTTAAAGAGTGGAAACGAGTTCTTAGAAATGAGGTAAGAGATGAGACTCTTAAATCACTAGGAGTCCCTTGGAGCAACATTTTCCTTCTTCCTCAAATTTCAAAATTGAATTTCTAATTAAGAGTCTAGATAAAGAGTCTCCTGGAGATACATGTGGACAATTGGAAAGTGATTTAGACAGTAGGCAAATATACATGTGAAGACCAATTTATCTTAAAAATTTGAGACCCCTCCTTCTAACCGTTGGGTCAATGTACTGATTTATTTTAGAATTCATATTATAATAATTTACAAAACATGGTATTACTTTAAAAAAAATAATTAAATACAATACAATCACGTTATCATAATATATAAACAAATACAAACGGACTAGAATAATTGTTGGCAAAACCAACAAAAAATGCAAATTATTGTCTCAATATATATTTTTAAACATAATTAAAATATAATTTACTTGTAGAACCCAAAAGTAACATCTTTAATTTATTTACGGAACCCCAAAACATTGATATAAATCAATAAATAGTAACTATTAGCATTTTTGTTACAACATTTTAAAACATAATGAAAAGTTAATTAAAAATATAATTTACTTGAAGAACTCAAATGTAATTGAATATTTTTATGCTCATCTATATCTAGTTGTGCACTTATGAGGATAATTTAAAATATGATAATATCTTAATAATATCTAGTAGATATCAAGGTGATATAATGAAATTAAATATCTTTTGGATCTATATATTGTCATATCGTGGTAATTTCACATATAAACGTACATGCACCCTTCTCCTTTTCCCTGATCAAAATTTTAGCAGTTATGTCTTCCTTATATTTTAAACTATAGCTTCTTTCTTCTCCCTTTCTATTTCAAATGTCAAATGTCGTTTAATCATGGGATATGTATGGTATAAACTGTTATTTACCTATTAACTTTATATGTGATGCATCTGCAAAGAAGAGAACAAAATAAATCAAATTCTTTACCTATATTTCGGTACCAATTACAGAGGAGCTTTATATGTGCTTAAGAGGGTAAGCTATAGATAATGATCTAATGGCTTGCATAAAAAGTACTTGTAACTTGATATTGTCTTTTTATTTAAATTTTCGAAAGTAAAGATATTAACCACTACTCTGTTCAGATTCTTCACAATTTATACGAGTCAACAAATTGAGTAAATAAATCCCGATTTTCTGACTCGTTGAAGTGCAGGACCCATGGACTCCTTTAAGCAACACCAGCAACAGATGCCGCAACAATAAGTTAAATTTATTTCATCTCATTACGGTGAGGTCATTTTCTTTGACTCTTTTTTATTTTACCCTATGGAAGTTGAACACTGATCTAAGCTAAATTAGCTAACTTTAATGTGGGTGTTTGTGATTCACACGATTTATATACCGATCAATTTGGAATAATGGGTTCTTTTCTTAACGTGAAATAGGGACACTTGGGTCAACAGTTTCTAAAGATTCAAGGCGTGCAGCATAAGAATGAACCAGACTTGTTTTGAAAGATTTGTTAATATGTTCTCTAAAATATCGGAGAAGCGACTACATGAATTGGCCATTAAAATGTCTGTCTGTTTTCATTCTTTCATATGCATAATATTTTTAGATAATCTTTAATTTGTGTTCCAAATAAATTAAAATAATTATTACTTGCTTATTTAATTAATTAAATCGTGAGGAACAAGATATAAATTATGTGAAAGCTAATGCTCTAGTCCGCCGATTCAAGGACAATTGCATGTGATATTATCTTACTTTCTCCAGTAGGAGCTCATTACAACCCAGCTCCGTGGTCATATATTTTTCACGTCATAAGTTTGTTAGGTAACGACAAATTTAAACTATCATCCACTTATCTTTCTTTTGATCATTAATTCTTTACTTTCTCTACCTTCATCTTTCAATAGGGATCCCATATAAGCACCTAGACCAGCAATAACATACACCAGTACGGACATACTAATCTCTCCTTATATACATTAAGCATCACATACCAAACTAAGAGCAGAGAAAACCATAAAAACACCAAAAGTTCTACACATTATTTGTTCTACATGGGATGTATCCAAAATCAATTCAATCACGGATAATTTAGTGATTACTTAGACTATTAAGCAAATTAATCGGAAATTTTTAGAAAAAAAATCAGCAACTAACTAAAAAATGCAAAACACTAAAAGGTATACACGGTCCCTGTTTGTACAGTTAGTTAGCTAACACGATTGTATTCAAATGCACACCTACATATATAATACATCACATATAAAACTAAACAATCCAGTTAGGCAATTATATAAAACCCTCTCAAACACCGGAAATTTCTACCATAAAAATAACGCCACCACTATAAACTTCATATTTAACATCACTGCAAACAAATTTTGATAAATGAATACCCACGAACTAGAGGATTTCATCATTTATCGAGGCTACAATTACATTGTCTCTATTACGCAGCGACCAATAATATTATTAATTTATCGAGCTACCTTTTGAAGTAGAGGATTTTTTTCATTTATCTAGGTTACAATTACATTCTCTCTACTACGTAGGGACTGATAAACTTATTAATTCATCGAGATTATTAATTTATCGAGCTATCTTTTGAACTAAAGTATATTATCAATTATCGAGGTTACAATTACATTCTCTCTATTACATAGGGACAGATAAAATCATCAATTCATCGAGATTATTAATTTATCGGGCTACCTTTTCTCGAAGACAGTATCTCCAGCCACCGCATCATCCTCCAGCTTTCTCCGCGCAACCTCAAGCTTCTCCGCAACCTCCTCCTCACTAAACCCCTGATCAACCAACTTCTCTTCTAACTCAACAAGCCGTACCTCTATTTTCCGCTTCCTATCATGCTCGAGTATATCATTATTCGGCTTTTTCGAAACACCAGCAATGCCTTGGGTTGAATTGAAGGGTTTGTGTTTTATGGAGAATTTGTTGGTTTGAATGTGGCCGTTGGTTCCGGAGCCTCTCGCGGTTTGTAATCCGGTCCCGATGTACATGGTGTTGAAACCCTAACCCTAACCCTAGTTGAAATTGGGGGAGAGTGTGTGAAATATGGTTAGGATTTGAATAGAGAGGGAAAATTGAAATTAGGGGGGTTTTGTAGAGAAAAGGCCCTTATTATCACAATTTTGTGACTAATGGCCCTAAATATCACTTTTCAAGACCTTTGGCCCTTAGTGTCACTCTGTTTTGAAAAAACAATTGAAAAATTAAAAATACTT
>PHNY01299077.1:4977-16012 GCA_003724115.2 Anethum foeniculum
GAGGAACCAGTTACTCTAAAACCTCAAGGTGTTAGAGAATGGTCCTTTCCAGGATCTTATATCATAATCTAACAGTTTTTAACAACTGCCGGTGATATTCTAGCTAATTGTTGAAGTGATGTGGCTTAACAAGTCCACTTGACAATGTAGCTCAAATAGGTTATAGATACCATGCCACACTGTATTACAGTTTGTCGTTCATCAAAAAAACATTTTGATCAAGCAATCAAAAAGTGCGTCGAAGAATATTAAAACTAATAGGTGACAGCACTGACAAAAAGTAGATAATCTAATAGGTGCGCGTGTAAGAATGCAAAGAAACATTTCGCGGACTAAAATTTATGGAGGTTTGGCAATAATATATGGGCAGGACATTTCATGCTAAATGACCTTTAGGGTTGCAAATTGCTATAAATGATATCCATTCTTCTGCATCCGTCTCTATACAGTTCTATAAATGCACAATTGCAAATGTATATACAACCACTTAAATCTTTGGAACTACTTTATTAAATTTTTAACACCCCGGCTATATCTTGAGAACTCAAAAGTGATATTCACTTAAAATTTTCCATTAAAAAACATTTGAACATGTATATCATGCAGAAGTTATAAATAATTAACATACTAAATTTATGTTTAGTTGCTTCATATTCGTTCAATAATGTGTCAAAATACGAACCTAAGAACTCATACATCCAGAAGGTAGAATCATGTTTTGTATGAGATGTACTTGCTCCAAAAACTAAAAAATAGTTACCATCATCAAGTATAAAACATATGATGTAAAATCTAACATGCTTGACTATAAGAGGAATGAACATATATTATTCCTACACAATTCCTAGGACAACTAAAACATGCACCAAATTACACTAAAGAAGTAGATAAGCTATAATTGGCTTCATACCATTAGGCACCTCCACTTAGAGCCAGGCCACCTCATCGGATCAACATCACCAATACCAACTACTAGTCCAGTACACCTGTAAACATGGCAATATATTAGCTCTATATTATGATATTACTATAATTTTTTATTTTGTAATAATGATGGTGCTCTTACCTTCTCTCAGCTGCGTCTTCTGTTTCTATACGCATCTTAAACCTCATCCCAGGTGAGAAAGAATTAGCTAGGCTCTTCGAGAATTTTCCAAAAGGTATTACAAAATCGGACGAGCTAGACCTACAAGGTATAGCTAAACTGTGAGACAATTGTACAGTTCTGTAAACTAAAGACACCAATGCAATTTATTGAGGTAAACTGCAACTCCAAATATTAAGATACTGAAGAAAGCAAACAGAAAGGCATATGACATTTCAAATCGGACATTTGACAACCAAACCTACTATTTTAGTATTTCTCCAAACTTAGTAGGAAAATGTTGCACGAGACAGAGTGGAAAGCTAAACAACTCATATCACAGGAATTCACACAGTTGGTGTTGAATTAAATATATGTATGCATGGAAAAATATTGTTAAGCTTGGTGTTACTTATGAGAAACATCTGTTACCGCATAAAATAATACTGGTCAAGTCATATATGAGGAAAAGAACATAAATATAGTGCAGTACTACATTTCAGTTTATAGTTTAAATATACATGTAGATGGTATTATATGGACTTTTGAATGTCAGTAAAGGGTTTAGAAATTGATACAAAATTCCTCAATGCATCATATCTGGGTAGAGTACTTAATGATCAATCTGTATGATGAAATTGGTGAAGGGACGAGTAAATTACATGTAACATACATACAAAAAATTCAACAAAGCGTTTTGTGACTTTTAGGTAGCAGCACAGAATAAATAAGGCCAGCCACTTCAGACTTGTCTAGTTCTGAAAGAAGGGCTTGGCTCTGAACCAAAGTACTTGGTTTCCGCACAATGGCGGACTTGTAACGCACAAATCTGAATATCTAAGAAGCCTTAAATACTCATTGTCCTGAGCAAGCTGGGAGGCTACAGAAAAACACAAAAAAAATCTGTAGGGTGATATAACAATTTAAAAAATAAAGTACCATTTGACAACTAAAAGTATTCATCCGCATAATTGCTTTATAATTTTTGACATTACAATGTACACTTATCATGGTGACCTGCATTGCATTGCTAGTGAAAAAATATCTATTCAGAATATTCTGTGACAAAAACTATACATTGTGTTGGTGGCAAAATGACTAGAAATAGCAGAGCTTCATATTAAATTTGATAATTAGAAATGCATGAAACAAATTAAAATTCCTTAAACAATCACAGACAGCTAAAATCAGGCTGCACCACACTTCTTTATCATTTAAAGTTCAGGAGCTAAAAAACTTTACGATTCCGTATCGCTTTATACAGAAAAATGTTGGTGAATATCACGTGCATACTACCTTCTACCAAGTAACGCATTAGCAGAAAGCTCATACACTCTCACATTAGAAACCATATGGCACACCAAGAGTATTTAACAGGAAAAGTACAGAGCAGGGCATTGCTAGTAATAAAATGCCTTAAACAATGTACCTTGGATTGTAACAGAGATTAAAGACACTTTTCATAGAAACAGCATTGACCACAGAAGCAATATCATTCATCTGCTGATTATAAGCTACAGAAACCTTGGCGCCACTTTTAACTTGAGCTGCTCTTCTGATTCCCAGCCTCAGTTCTCCATCACCACCTCTGGAAATAATTTACTTATATTAAAAGCATGAAAGGTTAGGATCCTAATTTTAATAAGCGAAGGAGCTACCATACTATCCACACCTAAGAAAGAGAACGGCATCTCCACAGACAAGCTTCTTCTTATTGACAAATGCACTCCAACCAGTAGTTAGCAGATGTCTGCGAGGCTGACCTGATCGAACTCAAATTTTAGAAAACTAAACATGGAAGTTCGAGCACCAAAAAAAAAAACACTTTGAGTGGATAAAGAAACAAACTACAAGGTAATTTGAGCTTCTTATAACATACCCCGGTAAATGTGCCGAAACCTCCATTCTAAACCATGCAAATCTTTAGCTACAAGCTCTTGTGAAGGTCTCTGTTGCTTATAATCCTACAGATCAAAATCCCAGCACACAGATATAATTAGTAAATGTATCATATTAACACAAGAATTCCACAAGAACAAAGGAAAGAAATAATGAAATGAGACATGGTATACCAATGGAGGGAAGCAATCCTCTGCAGCTCTACGAGGAACAGAGAAACCTCCATGTGTGCTCGTATCTGAAGCAGTAAGAGTCTTGCAGAACATATGAGGTGTCATTGCTTTACCAGCAACTTCAACGTCTTCATCTTCAACTTGTACTTCAGATTTCCCTTCCTTCCATTTCAGCTCAATCTGCTTCAAATAACCACATCAACACCCCCAATTATAACACATTACAATATAATTCTCTTCAATTACCTAAACAATCAAATTATCCTCTACATTCAGAATCACACACTAAAAACACACACCTGTGACTCCGGAATCAAAGAAACTTGCGCAAACACCTCATCCGTAGCTGCCTCCGCCTACAGAATTTTTTTTTTAAAAAAAAACATATAATTATAAACATAACTACAAATCAAATTCAACATAATTAGCCTCCAAAATCACACACTGCAAAACAAACACACACACACACACGGATATGTTACACATACTCCAAATTCAATTAATAACGAATCACATTTACATTTCACCTTCAAATCACATACTAACAAAAACACACACACACACACATACTCCAGACCTAATTATACACAAATCACATTTACATTTCACCGAAACAAACATCATACAAATCAAACACCACAAAAACAACATCCACAACTACAATTACGACAAACATATACATATATACATACATATACAAGCAGCGACTTACATGGAGCTTAACATCAACAACGCGGCAAAACACATGAGGAGGAAGACGAGAAGCAACATCAGGATAATCACACACATACTCCAAGTGACCTTGTGGCAAATACACTACAGAGCTCCCTTTCTTCGGCAACGATATCAACGGACCTGCACAGGCGTGCCAGAGCTCCATACACACCGCCGGCGCCGACGACTCAAACGACGCCGTCGAATCAAACGACGGCGTCGTTTCGGAGTCATCCTCATTCACTGTGTTAAGATCAATCATTCCGCACATCGCTAAAACCCTAGAAATTCAACACTTAGTTTGTAGAGAGAGTTGTGTATTTTACAGTTAAATGAAAAACTGAATAATATAGTTAAAAAAAGGTGAGATGTGTGTGTGTGTGTATATAAGTGAAGGATAGTGGTTGTAAACCTGCAAAAAGATGTAGAGTAGCAGCTGCAAAGAGCTGCACACTACTGCCCGCTTTCGTTTGATGTGTGGCAGAGAGAGAAACACTGATATAAAGTGAATGTAATCGTTCTGCTCCTTTTACTTTTATTTGCACCCAAATACAATACGTATCTATGTACGTCTTTGTATGTAAATTTTGTCCTAGTATTTCTTTTGATATGAGTGAGAATCGAATAGTGATAAGTATAAGTCGGTTTTTTAATTACAGCGTAAATTTAATCGGAACTGTTTTACAAAAATTATTAAAATATCTATTCTATATGTGTTTGATTTCGAATTCGATTTAATGTAGTGGAGCAAGTGGGTGTATAAGGACAATGTGGATTTATGATTAATAAGCACGAATGTGTTAGCAATTTTTTAAATTAATGGAGATAAATATAAGCTAATCCGAACGCTGTATTATTAAAAAAAAATTTAGATGGCAGAGAAACAAGTAGTATATGTGCAACGTATGTGAATTATAGTGTAAAATAGAGTGTAGGGGATCGAGTCCCCTATATTTTCGGGCGGACGATTGTTGTCTATGCTGTCTCCTTCTCATTCAACAAATATCCCTTCGGTCCTTTTTATCTATTGCAGCTAGTACAAACTTTTTCTTCTAATTTAGTGTATTAAATTAATTATTGGATTAATTAGTGCAATCTAAAAGTGGTGTTAATGTAATTAATTAAAGTGGTGCTCATCTTATCTTGAACAGGTAATCTTTTGTAATTTTATAAATCTGAGGCCGGAATTGAAAGCTATTGATTCATGTCTAGTTTATTTCATGTGGGAATCTTTATACTGTGATTGTTTAATATGCTGTGTTGTAGTTAAGTTGTCACTATACTTATTTAATGTTTATGTGGTGTTTTAATCAGTCACCCGATTTGATCAGTCACTTGTAGTTTGTCTGTTCTTTTTTGCTCTTGTTGGCATTATTTTTCTTATGTAATATCTTGTCATTCGAGTTTAGTTCGAATTTTAAAATTATCAAATCATATAAGTAAACATGAGTTGCTAAGTCAACATTCTTTTAGTATATGGGTTAGCCACCGAGTCCTTGATAGACTATGCAAATCAAATCAAGTTCCCAACAACCTTAAACTTTTAGATTTATTTTAGTTTGTAGCCGAACTAATCTTATATATAATTGCATTCAACTTAATTTTTGAAGGTCAACAAAATTAAATACAGATAAAAATACAAACATTTAATATTTAATAATAATTGTAATTCGCATTTATTATAGGATAACAGTTATATTCTACATTTATATTTGACAAACACAACTCGATTGCATACAAATAAGAAATTATGTTACTGAGCACGATTGGATAGCCCAAGTGGTTAAGGATTTATCCTCTGTTGTCCCAGGTTCTGGGTTCGACTCTGACTCACTGCGAAAATATTTCTGAACAGATACTCACTTGTAAGGCTATAAGTCATATTAGTCAAAAAGAAATTATGTTACTTTGAAGATAGCCAATACTAAATATAATAAAAATAAGGACATTCAACATAGATTGACAATTATATTTCGCATCTAGCACAGATAATAATCATATTCTACATTTATTTTTGACAAACACAATATAATTTATACACGAAACGAGAAAATATGTTACTTTTTAACATACTTTCCGGTGCAGCTTATTGTTCGCTTACGAACATCATCTAAATATTTTTGTCATTTTTTTGAGATATTGAAATTTCTTAAAATTACATGATTACTCGAAAGAAGTTAGATTTGCACTCAACTTCTCCGAATGGGACAGAGGGATAGCTGGGAGTCCATACCCAACAAAGAATTTGAATGAGGGACAGAGATGATTATGTTCCAACTGTTCAAAAGATAAAACCAAACCCCCTTTCAATTTCACCACATTATCATACATTCATAGAGGAATAAAATAATCATTAATTATATATGCTTGTCAAATGTAAGAGGTGAAGGGCATTCATGTAAATATGAATATATATTGACAAACAAGTGACAGTAATGAAAAATGGGAAAGTCCTTATCAAAGGGCCTTCAATTGCAAAGAACCCAACAGAGGGCTAGGGGGCCTATAGGAGTCTAGTATGTGTAGGAGCAGTACATATAGGACTTGAACCCGGACAAAACGGGTTATAACTCAGTCTGCTGTTAAACTTTACTCTCACTCCTTTATCCTTTTCTGGTTTGCTTTTCCCACGCGCCTCCTCATGCATGTCACTGCACTAGTGCACTGTAATAGATATTTATTATCGTCTTTCTAACGTGTGAAAAAAGACATACAATATGTACTAAATTTCAAGAGTTTGGTATATTTTTATTTGTAAAACTATCATGCATGTAAGGAATCAATCAAAATGCACTAAACTAATAAGAATTAGTGGTTATTATGTGATTAGACACGTACTAGAAAAATCATTTTATTATATTATATACGTATTCTTTTTTTTATCGGACCAAAAAAAAGCATTTCTTAATTTTGTAATAAAATTAAATTTCTAAGTTCAAATACTCTTGCATCATGGATTACCCAAACACATCAATACTATATTATTTTATGGTTGAAAGTTTATAATATGTATTTGAATGGTAATGTATTCAAATAAATACCTTATTTCATTTGTCTTCAATTATAAATTATTTGATTTCGATAAATATTATTAGTTTTATTGTTTTAAAAAATTAATTGTTTAATACTTAATAAAATTACATGTGAAATAATCAAAAATTGAATATGTTTTTTTTTTCTTAGTTAAGTTAACATGTTTAGCTTGGGTAAAGTTTGGGCAAATGTGAGCTATCAGTCAATGTAAATTTAGTTTGAGAAAAAAACAAAAGGAAAAAAGAAGTAAAAATCTAATAAATGCGAGTGTGTGTAATTTTTTAATTCTGCATTTGACAGACTTTAGTTAAATTTCCTTTTCAGTTCTTACTTTACTGCTTTGAATCAGACCCACCCAAACACGACACATCTTTTTTAATTATTACTGTAATGTGTTTGCCCATGTTCGGCATCTTTCGATGCCCCAAACCAGAAACAGAATCTAATTACTAATCTTGTATGCAATTTGAAGTTTAATCACTTACTATTAATAGACTTACCAGCTGAAAAACCTCAGAAAAATTACTACTACTATAACAATTATCTTTAATTATTTATCAACTTTAAAATTTAACTAAATAAAACTCACTGTTTTAGTGTTATATATTCGTACCTACGTTCTATGTTATAAGGATCATGAAAATTCAATTCAACTAATACAAATTAAATTTCAATTACAGCGTGAAATAAAATAAAATTTATTTATTTTTTATTTTAATTACGTATGACTCTCATAATTCAAATAATACCTCCGGGCATTACAGCTCGAATGTTCATGGATTTGAGAGTGATGTACAGTTAAACTCTTAAAAATAATAGTCTCTATATAGAGAAAAAATATTATTTTATTTAAAGTAAAAATACACTCTTTTCATTATATTAATGTTAAAAAATATATTTTAAGAAGATTATTATTTTAATAATTATTACTTAATCTAATCCAGATTCAACTGTACATGCACACTTACACAAACATGCTTACTATTCAGCAATCAGCATTGCTATATATTTCTGCTTTGGCTTTGCATATTTGGTCAGTAAACCTAAATTCACTAATCTTTTTCCCTTAAACTATACTAAACTCTATATTTAGGATTTCAAATGAAGAATAAAATTCTAAATGTACTCTATTAAGAAAGTTACAACATTGTATATAACACTTTTATTTGCTTCAACCTGCATGTATATAACCGGTACTTTCTTGAATAGTTGAACAAGCCTTTATTTAGGTGTCCCTCTAATTACCTAGCCTTCTCTGCTTCTCATACATACTCCATCTGTCCCTTTCACTTTCATTTTTTGGATGTTCCATTTATTTTTATACATTTCAAAAATTACCAAAAGTAGTAAAGATTTATAATATAAAAATCTAACTACATCCACTACTTTCCTCCACTGCACCCACTTTATATATAAAATATTAACAGGTTTCACTACTTACCCACTTTTCTTACTTTTTCTCCTTAAATTACATTTTTTCTTAACTTCCGTACCCCAACCAAATATATATTATTCACCGGGACAGAGTGAGTATACACGTGTATCTCTATATGTCGATGATTAATCAATCACCCAAATAAATCCAAAAGATAAATAGAAATGTAAAATTAGGGTAATCGTATGTTTTGTCTAGATTCTTACAAGATTTTGCTGCCCCGGCCCCTTGTTAAAGTAGATTTCCTGCTCCCACATTGAAGCTTCTAATATCCACTTGTACCTTAAGTCAATTGTATGATTTCTTTGAGTAATTACTTTATTCTTTCATGTTCAAATGTCAAAAAAAAACACAAAATCTAAATTAAAGATTTTTATTTCTGTTTTGGTTTTAAAATCATGAAAAAATCTTGTTAATTTAAATGGAACGGAAAATGACTATTTTTTGAAGGAGCTAAAATGAAATAACTAAATTAGCTGACAAAGTAGTACTACAGTACTCCATGTATTTCTTTTATATGAATTTTTTCACACACTTCAATGTATTTTATCGAATAGTTATATACATTCTTTTTTCTTTGGCAGATAACAAATATTATAATTTAAAAAAGAAAACTTAAAATATAATATTTAAAAATGTCCCATCAAAATACATTGAAATAAGCGTTATATAATAAAAAAAAGGGTATTAATTTTTGGTGAATAGTTGTAAGTAAATTTAATTTTAAGAAAGGAAAAGTTAGAGGGACCATTTTGCAAGGACAGATAGATTAATGATGTAATTGAAATCTTTTTACTAGTGCAGGACTCACGTGTATTTTTACCATCATTTTGTTTTGCTATCCATCATGAACTTTTTTAATCTCCTAGTCATGTCTTTTGATCAATAATTTTGTTTTTGCTGTTTTCTCTTTTAATGTTTGCATCTACAATTTTTATTACTATTTATTAGCATGTTTTAATTCACTCACTTATAAAGAATTAGTGCAGTAATTAAGTTTTTGTCTTTTTTGCGGGAAGTTAGTTGTACAAATCCTGATATATACGTGTGATTAATTAATAAAAGATACTATAATATATGAAAAATTCACCAAGGAGAGAGGAGTTACTGCAGTAAAACTAAAGAAGGGGGGGGTGCTGATTCTGAATGGTAGTAGTCAACAAAGAGACGAGGGAGTTGGGTGTTACTATAAAGGAGGGACGTACAAAGATATAAAGACAGAGGATAGGGTGTCAGACACTGTAACTATTGGGGAAAAAGTGAGTCTTTCTCTGCAAAGAGACCCTCGTCTTTTACGCGGGTGAATGCAGAGAGAGAAGCAATAATTTATTTCTCTTTAAAGATTGCTGACCTATTCTGTTTTTTACTGCATGCCGCCATCACTCCTGCTACTTTCTCCTTTAAACATCTCTCCTTAACTTCGTACCGCTGTCGCATTATTTCACTCGACCCTTCAAGTTTTGTACGGACGAACAGAAGCGAGCCTCAAAATTAACGTAAATAATGCAATACTCCGCATTTCACATGGATAAATATTAAAGTATTTACTATTTCGTCTAAATATATAAAAATTAATCACTCCTTCAAAATATGACTCAACATAGTTGCTTATTAAAAATTTATATCTCATTAATCATTAAAATTTTGAAATTAATTATTATCAAATGATCTTTCTTATACAAATTTTTAATTTATTATCAATAAAATTGATATTTATTATCAATAAAATTGATATATTTGAATTAATTTATTACAATATTTATATTATTCAAAAAATTAGTTTTACTAATTTATATGTCAAAAAAATTCTATTAATACATTTCTAATTCATAGTATTTAATAAAAAATTTCCATCATATGAATATAAATATCTAGTGAAAAATATTAAAATTTTAAAATTTTAAAATAATTTAGTATAAAATGATAAATTTCTACTGTTAACATCATATGAGAAAATAATAGCTTAACAAAATCAACATTGTTCTCTCCGTCCCAAAAAGATCTACTAATATCTTTTTGTAAGTATTTTATATGTATGGAAAAAGTACTTATTATAATTAATATATTTTGAATTTTTGTTTTGTACTCCCTCCCTTCCCATAGGTTATATATGTTGAGAGACTGGCGCTCAGTACATATTTTAAGGTTCATTTATAGTATAATTTCGTAAATTATTTTAATTTATTTCTTTTAAATAAAAATTTAATATTTAAAGTTTAATTTTAAAAAATGTTTAGAAATACATTATGAAATTATATTTTATATTCATCTTAAAATGCGTGTCAAATATTGAAAAAAATCGTATATACAAATGGATGGAAGTAGAGAATATAGAAGTATGAAATTTATATTTTATAATCTTTCAGGTCTATTATATACTCCATTACAAAATTTTATATTTTTTAATTTTTTTATGAATAAAAATATTAATACTTAATTTTTATTCAAGAAAAAATTTTGAAAATTTAATTAATAATATAGGGTCAAAGTACCTCAAATTTCGCGCAGACAAGTCTGAATGATAATATAATGGGTCATGGGAGCATTAGCCATAAGCATTTTTTCCAAAAACGTTGAAATTGTTAGGAATATATGCATTAGCTTGATGATAAGGTGTGCAAAACACTTAAGTAGAAATCTAGTGATTGTAGCCTCAACGGATGAGACCAATTTGGCTATCCGTTGAAGGAGTAGCTT
>PHNY01299081.1:2226-13679 GCA_003724115.2 Anethum foeniculum
TATAAGTAACTTATAAGTTGAAAGTGATTTTGCCAAACGGGCACATAATAAAAGCCCACCGATACAAAGTTAGCTTTATACCAGGAATATCAGTACTGAAATCATAAGAGCCATTGAATTTCTTTATTCAATATTTGTGACACTAAAAGTATCTACAATTCTATCAATAAAAGAAAATGCTAAAATTCCAAAAACGAAAAATAAATTTTAAATTGGCTCTCAAATGCGCATGCACTAAATTCATCATGTGAGATTGTAGAAGTTTTTTGAAATCTCTGTCATTACTCATATATTAAATTGATCCTTTATAAGAATTAAATTTGGCATGCAGCTGACGAGATAATCCAAGCATGTCAGCACAAAAGGCTGTACTGTGGGTAGACATGTAATAAGTAGCTAGATACTCAATTTTTTAATGGGCCGGCCCAAATTACCCCTATTAAGGTAGTTGGGCTGATTGCCTTTAATGGGCCGAGATTTGGCTAATGATTAATCAACAACTGAGGACACTGATTTTTGGATTGAAATTCTTAAAATTGTTTAGGAGTATGTCAAAAGATATACTCTCATATTTGTTGGGAGTCATTAGCCAAGGTTTTGTACAAAGACTAAAGACGCCAGCAGCCCTTAGATTCTATAGTCAACAGACAATAATATAATTGTACATTAAAAAAAAACACGATGATATATATAGAAGGCAATCCGATGAGCACTAGCTCAGAAATTTACAACAACTTGTAAAGAAACCGCCACCGGCTAGCTCACCTTTTAGGAATTCCACAACCTACAGAGCTACTACATATAAATTTACAGATACATATGCACATATATATTACTCATGCAAAAAAATTAGAAAAATACTCTATACCCATGCATATTTACTGTACTACACAGTACAGCAAATTAAAGATGCAGAAAATATTAGATCTATCAAAAAAAAGTACTGGTCCTCGATTTGTATGTATGATATACCATGTCCCGGTAAAATAATGAATGGATGTTTTTATTTACTCACATCAAAAATTCTATTTAACTTGATAAATTTCATAAACTACTTTTTCTGTCATTTTTACATGTTCATTTTAAAATAAATTTTGATTTTTTTATAAATGTTTATTTCTATTTTCAAATAGTTTTTCAAATCTATCTCTCTAGTTCCTATTTCAAGGTTTAACCTTTTTAGTAATTTGTTAGATTCTCATTTTTATAGGTATTAATTAGGGATATTCAAAGAAAAAATTTATTTAATTAACAATTTCTTAATATATTTAATTTTTTCAAAATGAATATAGAATACGGAAAAAGCATGTGATGTGAGTGTCAGTGTCAAAATGTCATGTGACATGACACTTTTGTTTTATTGGCTATTTATTGTAGTGAAAAGACCGTCAACTAAAATTGCTAATTTCTGACACCCTTGACAATTTTAGAAAATAGAAAATATGTATCATACCACATAAAAAACATATTACATATATAGTTTTTTTTTTTTTTTTGAAATAAACGTACTTGCTTGAATTAAAAACCATCCATCAAAAGGTTACACGTGATAAAACTAGGAGCGGTATCATACCACTCGCTTAGACCTGGACTAGAACAGGCAGTCCGAGCAATCTCATGAGCCACACTATTCGCAGATCTCGGCACAAACTCTACTAACACCTCTACATAATGTTTAATTAACTCGCAACAGTCCTCGACTATTGTATGAAATAAAGATTTTCCTTGCATCGCAGTAAGAGCGTCTACCAACAATTTTGAATCCGATTCAAATACACATCTGGTAACTCGTCATTCCTCGATCCATGATAACGCTTCTCGTAAGCTCATTGCCTCTGCCTCCCTTGGTGATCTTGCCCCCATGATAGTACTGCTTCGAGCCCTAAGAAACAGCCCTGTATCATCTCGCACAACACAACTAGCAGTCGTATATCCACAACCAGGAGGACACGCAACATCAATATTGATTTTAACCCACCCTTCTAGTGGTTTACGCCAGCCAGTCCTACGATTTCTAGAACCAACGACATGTTTCTCTTCTTCCACCTGAGCACGATTCCATTCAGTCAGCAAGTTTAAAGCCATCTGTTTGACCCCAAAACTCGACATATTAATCCTCTCCCACACCCATTTGTTCCTTCGTACCCACAAACCCCAACAGACCAGACTAAACATCACACGTTGTTTTACATTTGCTGTTGTAAATAATCTTCGAACTGTCTCTATAGCAGTTTCCATCACACCAACAAAAACCATAGACAACAACCCTGTACTATCCCATACCTCCCTAGCAAAGCAACAACTAAACAATACATGTGCTGTATCCTCAATATATGATTGACACCAGGCGCAATATGGCAAGATATCAACTTGTTTTTTCAGAAGCTCAGCTGCTGTAGGTAAACTCCCCTTGCTACTTGCCACAAGAAATTCAAAATTTTACTGGGCATTTTTAAACTCCACAGTTTCCTCCAGAAAATCTTTTCCTCGCATCGAGTCTCACCTCGCAAAAGCCTATAGCAACTACGAACAGTAAAATCTCCCTTTGTTTCAGGTAGCCAATACCACTCATCTGGCTTACTTCTCATAGGAATCGGGACTTGGTGAATAAGTGCCATATCCCTATCATTACACAAATCTACCAGCACATCCTCATCCCACGCCTGTTCATCGATTTTTATCAGACCATTTACTGTTATCCGCTCCAACTCAAGAGGCATATCACTAGTAAGACAACCATTTTGTCTATCTGGCAACCAAGAAACTTGTCAGACACGAGTATCCTTCCCATCACCAATACGTCTCTTACAACCTTGTAGTACCACCTCCTCGACTCGATGATACTCCTCCATATGCGTGTAAAAAAATCTGTTCCAGGGTAATACTTGGCTTGCATCAATTTAGTAACCAACGGATTAACTCCATTTATCAGACGCCAAGCTTGTTTAGCTAACATAGCTCTATTAAAATCCGCCAACTTTTTAAACCCCAATCCTCCCTCCTCCTTCACTTCACAAACTCCATCCCATGACATCCATTTTATACCCCCATTTCCTCCTTTATTGTCCCACCAAAATGCGTTCATCGACTTCTCGATTCTATCTATTATTTCCCTGGGAATAAAAAAAAAAACTCATACAAAAGTTAGGGATGGTTTGAGCCGCCGTTTTCAGTAAAGTCACCTTGCCTGCCTTCGAAATTGTTTTATTTCCCCATGTTTGCAATTTTTGCTCAATTTTGCCCACTAGAAACTGAAATGTAGATATCTTCCTTCTTCCTACGATCATGGGCATGCCCAAATACTTCTCTGGTTGACTGATTACTCTAACCCCAAGTTGTTAACAAACTTTGTTTCGGTCCATTGCTGTTGTGTTAGGCGAAAACACCACTGTAGACTTAGTATAATTCACCAATTGACCTGAAATTTCTTCATATCTGTTCAATATTCTTTTCATAACATTTGCCTCCGTTTCCGTTGCCCTAAAAAAGAAGTAACAGTCGTCTGCAAACAATAGATGTGAGATCATAGGCGCTCCACGAGCAATAGTACACCCATGTATAAGTCCTACCTGTTCACTCCTTCTGATCATCGCACTTAGTCCCTCCGCGCATAATATGTAGACATAAGGCGAGATTGGATCCCCTTGGCGTAATCCACCAGTGGGAATTATACTACCAAACTCCTGTCCATTATGATTAAAGCTATATGTAACTGACCTTACCAACTTTAAGACTCTGTCAATCCAAACTTGATCAAAACCAAACCTTTCCATCATGTTACTGATAAAACTCCATTCCAATCTATCATACGCTTTTGAAATGTCAATCTTTACTCCCGCCACCCCATATTTACCCTGAGTCTTCATTTTCATATAATGATTTATTTCGAACGTAACAAGAGCGTTATCTGTCAATAAACGACCCCCTACAAATGCACTATGACGATCCGAAATAATTGAATCAAGACATGGTTTCAACCTATTCGAAAGAACTTTTGACAAAATCCTAACCAGGACATTACATAATGATATTGGACGAAGGTCCGCCACTGTCTGGGGAGTTTTAACTTTTGGTATCAAGCATACTACCGTTTGATTAACTCCTGCTGGTAACTCACCCGTATCCATAAATTTTTGACAGAATTTAATTACATCATTCTTGATCACAGTCCAGAAAGCTTGGTAAAAGGCAGGATTAAACCCATCTAAACCTGGAGACTTCTCTGGTTGCATAGAAAACACTGCATGATGCACCTCCTCCTCTGTAATTTCTAGCAGCAAATTCGCATTGTCCTGATTAGTCACCTGATTCACTACATCTCTGTTCGACAGCTGACCATTTCTCGTTGTTGCTGTAAACAATTCTGAAAAATACCCCTCAATTTCTCGTTGCACCTCTGCTGTAGTTTCACACCACTGTCCAGTTCTATCTTTGATTCGCTCTACCCTGTTTATCTTTCTCCGCTGAAAAACAAATCTATGAAAAAATCGTGTATTACAATCCCCTTCCTTTAACCAGAATTGCTTGGAGCGTTGCTTCTAGTAAACCTCTTGTTTTTCTAAAAGCTTTATGAATTCCCATCTCGTCTCATTATACTTGTTCACACCATAACTATCTCATCTAGAACACAACTTTCTTAACATCTCCTTACACTCTTTAATTTTCCTTTTATACTCATTAGTAATCCCGCCCTCCCCATTCTTGCAATCTCAGCCCACATAAAGCAATCTTCCCCATTATTTCCATATGAACAGCCTCCTCCCAACCATTTTTAACCACATGCTTACAATCATCCTCCTTTAGCCACACATTATCAAAACGAAACCGACGTTTCTTTTGCACATAAATCTGATTTTGTAATTCCAGAAAAATCGGCAAATGGTCCGATGTAGAAACATCCAAAACCCTCAACTCTGCTTGTGGGAATAACGTACGCCAACTATGATTCACCAAAGCCCTGTCCAATCGTTCCTGCATCCAGTTCGCCTTTCCTCGAGACTTTTCCCACGTAAATCTATCTCCTACAAAGCCTAAATCCAAAAGCCCACAATCAATAACTATTTCTGTAAATCCTGTAAGAAGCCCCAGTAGATGATCTCGTCCACCCCTTTTCTCCTCTATATTCATCATATCATTAAAATCTCCTAAAATGCACCATTGTAACTTTGATCTGGTTGCTAAGTTCCTCATTAAATTCCACGAGAAACGTCTACGACTCCTTTCCGGGCACCCATAGTAACCAGTATAACGCCATCTACCTACCTGACTATTCTCCACTTCAAAATCTATATAATATGTATCACTTCCTTTATTTGACATCCACCTTCATGCTTCCATAGCAAAGCTAACCCACCACTGTGCCCCTGTGCTTCAGCTACACAGTATTCTGCAAAGTGTAACTGTGTACAGAGCTCCCGAACTTTATTTTCTTTTGATAACGTCTCAGATAAAAAAATAATATTAGGTTTTATTTGTTGGGTAAGATCCTTCAAGAAACGAATTGTCCGTGGGTTACCCAGCCCACGACAATTCCATGCTAGGAGACTCATTGATTTAGGCAGCCCTGTACAACAGGTCCCGCCTTTAGTAAGTTTTTTGGCCCATTTTGTTGTTCATTAACAAGTTGGAGTACAGGCCCATTTTCCTCCAAATTTGTATCTACATCCACACGTTTCCTTTTCGGGTCCATCACAACAGTTCCATTTTCAAAAAATTTGCCGCCTTGCATATCTTTTCCCATATTTGATATGATTTCTTTCCTTAATTCACTCCCCGAATCCTGCACCACATAACGAATTATACCATTATCCCCTGCAATCTCGCTTATCCTCCCATCTACCTCCATGAAACGCGCTGTAACAGCCTGAGCACCATTGTCTTCCTCCTGAAGGTTTGATGGAACATCCCTTGATGTTCTTGCCTATCCTATATCAGCACCATTTCTCAGCCATCGAGCTCCAACATTCTGGTTCTTCATGTTTCTCATGGGTGCCCTTAGCCATACACCATATGCCTTCTCAATTATTTTTCCGGGATTAGCATAAACAACCGCACAGTCTCGTTCTGAGTGTCCTAGCAAACCACAAACGAAACAAAAAGTACTCAACCTCTCGTATTTAAAGTTCACCCAGCTCCATTCCCCTCCATCCTTCTTTATTCTCATACGCCATTTTAAAGGTTTATTAATTTCCATTCGAACTCTAACACGTACATATGGCCTCCATGCAACAGAAATATTGTTCGGATCTAGTTTAATGAAGCAGCCTATATAGTTACCAATACTTTGTAATACCCTGTCTGAGACCATCCCGGTTGGTATATCATAGACTTGAACCCAAATCTCCATTGTGTCTAATCGCACCTGAAGAGGATTTTCATTACCTTCAAGTTTCTTGTACACTAACAGACTCTGCTCAAATGTCCAAGGGCCGCCTTCGATGACCTTCTGAAGATCTAACACATGAAAGAAAACAAAAGAATATCTCTGACTCCCCAGATCGTGGATCTCCACTCCTTCCCTTGGTCTCCAAATCGATGCTAAAACGTTCTACATAGCCTGAAAGTTTATATTTTTATCCGTCAAAAATTTTCCCACCAATACGTATGTATTGACAGACTGAGTGACTTCTTTTTGCCCTACCACCACCCCTCCCTCTTCCTCCTCTTCCAACATCATCCTTGATATTGACAATTTTGAGTGTCAATCATCGAAGCTTTTTGTAAAAAAGTGCCAAAAATAATATTGAAAAATAAAATATTTTAGTATTTTTGATGACGTTATTAAAATCCATTAAAAAGCATTAAAGATGTTAACAGAAAAATATAAAGAACATGCAGAACCAGGACCGCACGAGTTGTGTAATGAAGAGTCAAAAAATAGCGAGTGATGAATGCCACATGTTACGCCATATTTCGACATGGCCTATTTTTTCCAAATTTCTTATTTATTAATTATTAATTTTGATTAATAATTATAACTTAATATCCTCTCTCTGAAACGAGAAAAGAATCAATCTCAATCAATCAACAGCAGAAAATATCTCTCAACGATATCCTTCAAATCAGGAAGATATCACAACGCGAAGATTAAATCAGATATAATCTGTAATTGCCCACATTAATAAAGTTTATCCCTAAAGTCTCTTAGGGATAAACACAATTTCGCTGAACTGCGTGGGCTTGATCCAATATAAATTGGTACGGAGGCATCTTGGCCAAAGGGATCCGATACAACGAGACAAATCGAGACACCTGCCGAGTCCAGCCCCTCTATTTCATAAACCCTAAACCCCTAAAAATAGTCACATTCATAAACAAATCGCTCTACTATTCCAACAACCTAGCGACCTCCGATTTCGTGTTGTTACGAAATTCCTCCAACAACATTTGGCGCTAGAAGGAGCGGCCTCAATTTATTATCCTAGGTGGACGGATAATTTTCACTAAGAGTTCTGTGTTTTATCAATACATACACAAATAGGACCACGGTGAAACAAATAAAATATGAAGACCGGAGTTTTGAAGAAACGCACTTACATGAGCCTTGGAGGAAGATTAAAATTTTTTATTCGAAACGAAGAAGACACACATAAGTGTTATCATGGAGATGCTTAAAAGAAATTGCAATAGAAGTACGATGCTCACAGGTAGAGGTGCACAAAAAGCCAATCCGGCCGGGCTTTATCCGGGTCTTAAAAAGCCCGGGCTTTTTCAAAACGGATCGGGCCGGGCCGGACTTTCTCTAAAATATGAGTTCCATTTTAGGCTCGCGGGCCGGGCCGGATCGGGCCGGACCGGGCTTTTTTTAATTATATATTAAATATTAATTTATATTTTGTGACTCGATTTGTGAGTAGTTTAAGTACCGAAGAAAAAAAATTCTCAAATTATAAGAAAGAGTAGTTAGATACCGAAACAAATAATATTCTTTAATATTATATTCAACATTCCCTTCTTTAATATTATTTAATAGTACAATCAACGATTCATTAACCTAAAGCTCTAACGGTTGTTATTTACTATAACAAGTAGAAAATTCAACCAAATATACCTCAATTGCTTCAAACTGTATAATATTGTTTCTAAAAATTTATGAAATATATGGTATATTCATAAATTTTATATAAAAAATTCTGATTTTTAACCGGGCTTTTAAAAAAGTCTGGGCTTTTATCCGGGCCGAACCGGGTTTTTATCCCGGCTTTTTTAGAACCAGACTTTTATCCAAGCTTTTTTAAATCCAGGATTTTATCCGGATTTTTCGGGTTTCGGGCAGGGCCGGATTTTCAAGAAAAAAAGAGGCACGTTTAAAGCCCGCGGGCCGGGTTTTTTACCAGATTGGGTTTTTCGGGCTTTTTTCCGGATCGGATCGGATTTCGGGTTTCTGATTTTTTGAAAATCTCTACTCACAGGCGGCATGACAAGGACAAAGAAATCAAATGGGACTCGATCTTGATGGCCGTAATAAAAAAACTATTAACAGCGGCTGCACAGCAACGAAAAAGAGCGACGATGGCAAAATGGGTCCACGTCAACTAAAACAAAAGAAAATGAAAAAAAACCCAAGACAATGTTTGCTGGACATGCTATTAACGTTCAAAATCAACCAAAGCAAACAAATTCATGGTTGTGGGTCGTGGTTAACAAATAACAAGCCATACTTGCAATACTAATTCGTGGAATAAGGCAAATGTACGAGGACAACACAAAACAGAGAAAAGAGGATTAGTGAGAGCCTAATATAACAGCAGTGCTGAAAAATTGTTACCAGCCGGATGCAAAAATCAAAGATAAGTCTTCTGATTCTATTATCATTTTTTACGAAATTTCATATTGCTTATATGATATCATGCATGCCTAAGAAATTCTGTTTTTTAACTATTTTTATACAGAATATATTTATTACATAAAAAATACGTGCGAGTAATATATAATTATGCATGTAAAAATATTGTGTGACTCTAATGTTGGATAGCACATATATTTTGAAAAATATCGTACGAGATATTTATTTTGATGAATTGTGCATATTTAGAAGATCGTACGAGTTACGTCTCTCTAAAAAAGAATATCTATATGCGAGACGCATAATTTTGAAAAAAATATTTTACAAAAAAAACATTATTTTGATATAAAAATAAATATCGCGACATCTTTAAATTCGCATGTTTATTACATTTGAATTGCGTTAAAAATATTTTTCATATAGCGTCGCAATAATACGTATATGTTAAAAATATTTCAAACTTGCGAACTGAAATTGTCAAGTAGGGCAGCCTGAGCAAGCTAAGAGTCCCGCAATGCTACACGCGTAAGTAAAGGAGTCAGCTACACTCAGGATTATGGAAAGTCTTCCTCTCTAAAGAGAGTTCAGGGACAAACTTACATTATTGAAGGCCCTACACTAGGGTAAAACTTATATTATTGAATGATTCGCTCACTAACAAGGAGACGACGATATAACTTAATGAAGGTCCAGCCCACCAACACGGGGCTCAGGACTTACAAAGACACATCACTATTCTTATGAGGAGTCTGCGACACTTGAACAATGTGTACTCCAATTCGGCTATATACAAAACGCCAAGGTCCTAACTTGACAATAAAGACCACAATGGATTTAAAAATGATATTACTTATACTCGCACTTTTGAAACCTTGGCAAATATATATTCCTACATTGGTTCTCACATGCTGTCATACTTGCATCTACATACGAATTTAAGGGAACTATAGTGCTCTATATTATTTTCTGATCAATTATTTTCAGTTGTTTTAGCTATTCAAGAAATTTGGAAGCTTGAAGAATTTTAAGTTTTCCACTGCAGCAAGCTACACTGAAGAACTGGGGGCTTGTTGTTATGCCATATTTTGGCATGGCCTATTTTCTCCAAATTTCTTATTTATTAATTTTAATTCCGATTAATAATTATAACTTAATATCCTCTCTCTGAAACGAGTAAAGAATCAATCTCAATCAATCAACAGCAGAAAATATCTCTCAGCGATATCTTTCAAATCAGGAAGATATTACAACGCGAAGATTAAATCAGATAAAATCTGTAATTACCCACATTAATAAAGTTTATCCCTAAAGTCTCTTAGGGATAAACACAATTTCGCAGAACTGCGTGGGCTTGATCCAATATAAATTGGTACGGAGGAATCTTGGCCAAAGGGATCCGATACAACGAGACAAATCGAGACACCTGCTGAGTCCAGCCCCTCTATTTCATAAACCCTAAACCCCTAAAAACAGTCACATTTCATAAACAAATCGCTCTACTATTCAAGCAACCTCCGATTTCGTGTTGTTACGAAATTCCTCCAACGACACCACAAATATATACACCGATGCACGTACCCACGCATGTGTGTGCGGAATGATAGATGAAATTGGAGACAATGGAAATAGCAATGGGCAATAGTGGACATGTATGTATATTATGTTGTATGAGTGCGGTGGTAGCGTGAGAGTGACCATGGTACATGCCACAATTCAGTGAGTCAAACAATCTGGATTGTGTTTGCTCTGTGGCTATCAATATCTCATCTCTATACATACATGTTTTTCTATCTCGAACCATATTCTGGTAAGCAGTAAGTAGTAACCTTCTTTCTTTTTTTCTTTTTGCTAGTTACCTCGTAGATAAAGTTTCAATTAATTTTATTTCAAGAGTCGAATAGTTGCGATTTCATGGCTGTTTATATTGTTGGTAATGTGTAGTTTTCCTTTTCAATTCTATACACTTTTTTTTTTGGATGGCCCATTCATTTTTATACATTTCAAAAGTTATCAAAAGTGGTAAATATTTATAATATAAAAATCCAACTAGATCCACTACTTTCCTCTGCTACACCCATTTTATATATAAAATATTAACCGGTCCCACCACCTTAGTCACTTTTCTTTTCTTATTTTTTCTCCTTAAATTACACTTTTTCTTAACCTCCGTGCACAAACCTCAGTTACATGCATCAAAGAAGATTTCTACCAAAAGAAAAACTCAAGCGCCCCTTGTCAGTGAAGCATGACGTCAATTAGTCACTGTTTTAAGAAACACAATGGATATATTTTAACAAGTACTATACCCATTAGCTAGCAACTCACTAAACTTTGAGATTCAAAGTAAAATTTTTACTTACAACAATGACTTCACTTTAACTCCAGCTTAATTAAATTTTCTAAAAATAAGTACTAAATACTTAAATGAGAAGAACTTTGGCTAGCTCAAATTTTAAACTCCAGTAACTAAATTTTAATTGTACCATTACATTTTATATATAGCATACTAGCTAGTTGCACATTGTAACTTATTTTAGTGAAATATTTAGGGCCTGTTTGGCTGATAAGTTCTTACGAACTTATCAACTTATTTTGGGAAAAAATTTCACATTTACATATTAATTTTTAGAATTAAGTATTTAAGAATGATTAAATATTTCTTATATGC
>PHNY01299082.1:2242-12888 GCA_003724115.2 Anethum foeniculum
GAAATCGCTTAAAAAGAATTGAAAATAGTGAAACAAAATTCATTCTTCATACCGTTCCCCCACACCCACCTCCTCCCTTGGGTATGAAAAACCCATACCTTGAGGGTTTAAGGAATGGGTATGAAATTATTTTTTTCTCAACCAAACAGCAGGTATGGGGTTGAAATGAATGAAACCCATACCTGATTCTAGAATTGATCGAACCAAACGACCCCCTAATACTTTGGGCTATAAAGCATGGAGTATTTATTGCGATAGTTTCCATCAGGCCGACGATTCAGTGTTCTGTAAATGATGTTTTGTTTGCTAAGCTTAGGCAGTGTGACGGTATATTTTTGAAGGTGTATAATACTTCCTCAGTCCCCTTATTTTTTTACATTTTACGGAGAATGTTGGGTACCTATTTTAAGAAGCATATAGAACATAGTTTCATAACTTATTTTTTTTTAAAAAAAATTTGAACAAAAATATAAACATTCAATTTTTATTTAAAAAAATAAAATTATTAAAAAATAAATTACAGAACTATATTTTATATACATCTTAAAATACGTACCGGACACTATTTTCGAAATATAAAAAAAATTGAGAGGGACGGAGGCAGTAAGTGTGAAATAGTCAAAGGAATTGAACCAATCCATTGAGGTAAAAACCGACCCCACAAATTTGTCATGATTACATCATCAATTAGAAATTATAATATTTGATATTTCTAAAAGTTAGTTACAGTTAGTTACTTTACAGCTAGCAGGTCTATATATAGAAATTGATGGCAATTGTAATGGTTATCGATTTAGTGAGTAGAATACTCATTCTGTTCTTCCATCTTTCTTGTGTAATTTTCTTAATTCTATAAGCATGTTCATAACAAGTGGTATCAGAGCCTTTGATTCTCGGAGCATAATCATGGCGAGTAGTACTCGTTCAAAGACGAGTGATGATTCTTGGAAAGATCTTGAGCATAAGATTCAAGAAATCAATGTGAATTGTCAAAAACATATTGCCAGCAGTCACGCTGCAATAGAGGAGAAGTTGTTGAGTAAAATGGATCAACTGTTATCGATGGTTGCAGGGTGCGAATCAAGAATTGAAGCTTGTAATGCATCCATTGATGAGAGGATTAATGGCAAGATCGCTGGTATTCTTAAGAACGTGAATCGAGAGCGTGTAGTTGGAAGAGATGGGGAATTATTCGTTGATAGATCACCTGTTTTACCAACTCCACAATCTACAGCTTTTTCGTCAATCTTGAAGCATAAAGGAGATGATAAGGAGAATAACAACAGGAGAACTTTTAGTCATCCCAAAGTGGAGTTAACTCATTTTTTCTGGAGAAGATCCAAGAGGCTGGATCAGGAAATGCAATAAATTCTTCTTGTTTCATCATATAAATGAAAATCTTAAGTATGAGTTGGTAGAAATGTAACTTGATGGTAAGGCTGATTCTTGGTTTCAGAGTTATAAGTTTGTTAAAGGAACAGTTTCTTGAGAGTTATTTTGTGAAGATTTGATTAAAAGGTTTGGTAGGAAAGGGGGGGTAGATGAACAAGAGGAGTTCAATAAACTAGTGCAGACTGGATCTTATATGAGTATATTGATAGGTTTGAAGAATTGAAATCGGTGTTATTGTGTAAAAATTCACATTTGAACGAAGCTTATTTTGTTTCTAGTTTCATATCGGGGTTAAAGGGAGAGTTAAAACCTATGGTGAGGTTAATGAAACCTACTACACTAAGTGATGCTATGGAGGTAGCTCAGATGCAAGAACAAACAGTGGATCTGTTATTGAAGAAGAATGATAATAGAAGCAAATCTGGTATGAGTAATTCTAGTAGTGCAAGAAGTAATATTACTGTTAAGAAGTTGGACAATGGGAATGAGAAAAAAGGAGTTAACACTGCTAGTATGTTCAAGAAAATATCACCGGAGGAATTTCAGTATAGGAAGAATAATCACTTGTGTTATAAATGTGGTGAAAAGTTTGTTCCAGGGCATAAATGTAAGAATGAACAATTTACGTTCATGTTGGTAGATGAAGCCAAGGAATTGGATATTCTGAGTATGAGTGAAGAGTTTGAGGAAGGTGAATTGGAAAGTGCAGTAGCAGAAGTGTCTCTAAATGCTTTGTCTGATAACATGAAGAGGAAAACTATAACATTGGAGGGATATATTCATGGGAATCCAGTGATGATATTAATAGACACTGGCAGCACTATGTCATTTTTAGATTCTAAGATGGTTAAAAGGTGTGGTATGGAAGCGGCTAAAGGAGAAACTATTCATGTAAAGTTAGCAGATGGTAGGGAGGTACTAGTGATACTTTTATTCCTAAAGTTAAATGGAAGGTACATGAGTATCAATTTTGTGGAGATATGAGAATATTGGACATTGGAGGATGGGATATGATAACAGGAGTGGATTGGATGGAGCAATACAGTCCTTTGATGTTCGATTTTAAGAAATTGTACTTAAAGCTAAATGCAGACGGAAAGGAAAGTGAACAGATGTTACTACAAGGTACTGTTAAGAAGGCATCTATTAGTTTAGTTAGGGGAAAATCATTGAGGAAATACAATCAGGAATTCATATCTCAACAGTTCAGACAAAATATTATGACAGCAGCTGCTGAAACAAGCTACAAGGAAGGAGAACATCAGGAGGAGGGGATTCCAGGAGAAATTACTAAAGTATTAGAGAGATTTCCACAGGTATTTTCAATTCCTACTACTTTGCCACCTGCTAGAAGTGTAGACCATGAGATTCCATTAATTCCTGAGGCTAAACCTTTTAAACTTAAACCATATAGATACCCACATTCCTAAAAATCAGAAATAGGAAAAAAAGTACAGGAGATGTTATCTAGTGGAATTATCAGAAACAGCAACAGTCCTTACGCTTCTCCTGTAATTCTAGTGCGGAAAAAAGATAATACATGGAGATTTTGTGTAGATTATAGGCATCTTAACAATATTACGGTGAAAGATAAATTTCCTATTCCAAATATAGATGAACTGTTAGATGAGTTGTATGGAGCAAAAGTGTTCTCAAAATTGGACCTTAGATCAGGTTATCATCAGATTTTAGTTAAGTCTTTGGATACACCAAATATGGCTTTTCAAACTCATCATGGACATTTTGAGTTTATAGTTATGCCGTTTGGATTAACAAACGCTCATGCTACTTTTCAAGCGTTGATGATTCAAAATTTTCAACCATATTTGAGGAAGTTTGTATTGGTGTTTTTTGATGACATTCTCATATATAGTCCTAACCTGCAATTACATGTTAAACATTTGGAATTGGTATTGGATATTTTGCATTCTAATCAGTTGTATGCAAAGAAATCAAAATGCGTTTTTGCTGCTAGTTCGGTGGAATATTTAGGACATATGATATCAATAGAGGGAGTTAGTATGGATCCATCTAAAGTGGAAAGTGTTATTACCTGGGCAGTGCCTAAGTTAGTGAAAGATCTGAGAGGATTTTTAGGACTTTCAGGGTATTATAGAAGATTCATAATAAAATATGGGATAATTACCAGGCCTCTCACCAACTTGTTGAAGAAAGAGAGTTTCATTTGGAATGAGGAGGCAGAGTCTGCTTTTGAATATTTGAAGAAAGCATTAAGTTCAGCACCGGTGCTAACAATGCCAGATTTTTCTAAACCATTTGTTTTAGAAACAGATGCTTGTGATAAAGGAATGTGTGCGGTTTTGATGCAGCAAGGGAAACCTATTTCCAACTTGAGTAAATCTTTCAATACTAAGAACATGGGATTTTCTGTTTATGAGAAAGAATTACTTGCTCTGGTTATGGCTGTAACCAAGTGGAGGCATTATTTGGTTGGAAACCATTTTATTATAAGAACGGACCATCAAGCCCTGAAATATCTGTTAGAGCAACAGTTACACACGTCTTTACAGTATAAATGGTTATCTAAGCTGTTAGGCATGGATTATGAAATTCTATATAAAAAGGGTACTGAAAATCTGGTAGCTGATGCTTTATCGAGGAGACCAGTGGAGACCAGATAGAGAGTATAGCAGCTGTTACAACTGTGCAACCTAAGTGGATACAACAAATTCTGCTTAGTTATGAAGAGGACGAAGAAGCGTTACAGATCATAAGTAAAGTGCTGTTACAAGATGATTCGGTGAAAGATTTTCAGTATGTTCAAGGAATTCTTAAAAAGGAAAATAAGATTTTTGTTGAAAAATCTGGGGGTATTAGACATGATTTGATTGTGTCTTTACATAGTTCAGCTATTGGTGGCCATTCAGGTCAGAATGCTACTTTACAAAGGTTGAAGTTAATATTTTTCTGGCCAGGTATGAAATCAGAAATAGTGGAGTACATTCAGAGTTGTGAGGTGTGTCAGGCAAACAAAAGTGAGCATATTCCTTATCCTGGTCTGTTACAACCCTTAGTTATTCCAAATCAAACATGGCAATACATTTCAATGGATTTTATAGAGCAATTACAAGTGTCAGAGGGTATGGATAGAGTGTTAGTAGTGGTGGATATGTTGTCTAAATATGGGCATTTTATTGCATTAAAACACCCTTTTACTGCTGTTGAAGTAGCTGATGTATTTCTGGATAACATTTTTAAACTCAATGGGCTACCAGATTCTATTGTATGTGGCAGGGATAAATTTTTTACAAGTGTGTTTTGGTCGTCTTTGTTTGAGAAGTTGGGTGTTGCTTTGCATTTGAGTACGGCATATCATCCACAGTCGGATGGTCAGACTGAAAGATTGAATCAGTGTTTAGAATCTTACTTGAGGTGTTTTACAAGTGATAAACCTAGCAGTTGGAAAAAGTGGTTGGCAGTGGCTGAATACTGGTATAACACTTCCTTTCATACCAGTTTGAATTTAACACCTTACGAAGTGCTATATGGCAGTAAACCGGTTCCATTAAGCTTGGGAAGCCTTCAGGACATGGTGATTCCTGTAGCTCAGAATATGTTGTAGCAGAGAGCTCAAGTTTTACAGATAGTGAAAGAAAATCTGCAGAAAGCTCAGCATAGGATGAAGTATTTTGCTAATCAGAAAAGAATTGAAAGGATGTTTGCAGTAGGTGATTGGGTTTATATCAAACTACAACCATATAGGCAACAATCAGTTGCAATAAGGTCTTCTTTGAAACTGAGTGCTAAATTCTTTGGACCTTTCCAAGTTTTGGAAAAGATTGGTAGTGTGGCATATAAACTCAAGTTGCCTGATCATTCCCGAGTACATCCTATTTTTCATGTATCATTGCTTAAGAAACATGTGGGAAGCATTCCGGTGACTAGTGGAAATTTGCCAGAGTATAACAAAAATGATATGATTCCATTGGAACCAATCAAGGTGTTATAGAGGAGACAGTTGAGCAGACAAAATCAGTCTGTAGTTCAATGGTTAATACAATGGAAAGGATTAGAGCAGTATGAATCTTCATGGGAGGATGCCACTTTCATCAAGAAACAGTTTCCTGAATTCAGAGCTTGAGGACAAGCTGATTTTCATGGGGAGGCATTTGTCATGATAACATCATAAATTAGAAATTGTAATATTTGATATTTCTAAAAGTTAGTTACAGTTAGTTACGTTACAGCTAGCAGGTCTATATATGGAAACTGATGGCAATTGTAATGGTTATGGATTTAGTGAGTAGAATACTCATTCTGTTCTTCCATCTTTCTTGTGTAATTTTCTTAATTCTATAAGCATATTCATAACAAAATTTATGATACTAGCTTATTGCCCGTGATGCATGGGTTGTACGGTTTCCTTTATTCGTGTAATTTTTTGATAATTATAATAATATATTTAAAAATTCAGAACATTGTAAGATTTCATGTAAAATCGTAAGAACACGAACTATATAAAAGAATCATGTGTCGTTTAATATATTTTAACTCTATCTTTGAGTTCTAAAAATCAGATTTTGACGATTTTACAACCCACACGAAACTCACGAAATATTCTTTAGTTCAGTGATGATTTAAAAAGTATTATTTATGTAAAATTTTCTAGAAACTGAAGAGAAAAAACAGTTATGAATTTTGTATTAAGTAGTCTATTCAATTTAGGATACCTACTTAACTAATCTATTCAATTTAGAAGACCTACTTAGTTTTGGTTTAGATTATGAAGATAGAATATTCCCTTATTTCAGATCNTCTATCATCTATTTGATTCAAGATCTAACAGTCCTTATTACATTAGTAGTACATGACCAAATATTTGGATAAGATCGCTCTTATGCATATTATAAGGATATGATTGTCTGATTAGATCATATCCCTTCCGTCCCAAATTACTTGTCCCGTTTGACTTTTACGCGTATTTAAGGTGCATTGATCACCTAGCTCTATTTATTATTTTTTGTAATTAAAAATTTAAAATTCAAATTTTTATTAAAAAAAAGATTTAAAAGATAATAAACAGAGTTATGTGCACCTTAAAATACGTATAAAAGTCAAAGGAGACAAGTAAATTGGGACGGAAGGAGTATAATATTGTAATTTAAATTTTCTCACAAGAGAGGGTCACTCTTACATTAATTTTACAATAAATAATTTAACTTACGCATCGTCTTATAAATATTATAAATTTAACTCTTCTAAATGAACACGGCACACTAGATTAACATGTAAATCCAGGGTAATAAAATGTAATTATTTCCTTCTTTTTCTTTTGAGATAAATTGTATTGAGTAGATAGAGATTAGGACTCTAATAAATAAAAAATATAAAACTATATAAGAACCTTAATCTTTATGGTTAATTTCAAACTAGATTTTGACTGAAATTCAATATGTTCAGATGATAAATTTTAATTAGAGCATATGTTCTACGAGAATCAAACACTTGCAATAAATTAACATGTGCAACAAAAGAAAACAACAAAGCAAACATCAAACCCATAAAACTGAAGGAAAGGAGAGCACTCATCAACTACATGACAAAGCACACAACAACCTGCATGCTTCTTCCCTACTTGGCTGGCTACTTATTTAACTAGCTAGTAGATACATATGCATGGTGATCACAGTCTCAGTCATGCACTTTCTTTACTTCAAAATAAAAATCAACACAAAGTTGATCTTATGTTATGAAACAGAAAAAGTGCAGATTCAAAACATTCTCTCTAAGGCTGACCCAGTCCACCAAATCCACTCCCCATCTGCCCACCAAAAGGTCCAAATCCGAAACCACTTCCAGTACTGTCTCCTCCAACGTTTGATCCAAAACCAACACCAGCACTAGCAGCAGCACCAAGTGAGCTGCCCATGCCACCAAAAGGGCCACTGTCTCCAACAGTAGAGGAACCCATGCCAAGACCACCAGTCACACCACTGCTAAGTGAACCAGAACTACCCATGCCACCAAGGCCACCGGGTGAACCCATACCAAAGCTACCGCTAGTTGCACCACCAAGCGATCCGCCAAGACCACCAAGATTCCCGCCCAAGCCAGCTTGAGCACCACCTTGAACTCCGGAATCAAAGGAAGGAAATGGAAACATATTAGCTTTCTGTTCCTCAAGTGGATTTGTAGCGGTCATGAGCTTCCTACCACTAGTAGTAGTGGTGAAAACAAGAATACACCACAGGACAAAAACAAAACAAATTTTAGAAGACATTTTAGGCATGCAAGACAAAGCTAGTATTGTCAAGTACAGTATGTGTAATTAATTGGTTATATATATTTGTTGTTGTGTTGCAAGGAAATGGAAGAAGGTGGCATATATATAGGAAAGAATGCACTTAGCTATGTAGCTAGAACATACTAGTACAGTATGTAGCAAGCAATAAATAGTTACTGAAACGGACAGTCGAATTGAATTGCCATTCGATATGTGGACGCAACTTTTCATAGACACGTATACCATCCCAAAGTTGAAGTAGTATGTACTAATAGTAGTATTATATATTGCACCTTGGGAACCCCAATCCAGATAATACTAAATGTTGCATAAATTTGAGTTTGTTTAATAAGATTATAAATTACTAGAATTTGGTAGAATGTTCGAGGTATTGTACTAGGTAGATATTGTTCCTCATCAAATATACGACTATATATTAAACATTGCGCTTCTCTAAAATTAACAATTACAGGATCTTTACTTGGGTGTCAACTAAAATGATTAAATTATTAAAAATATTAACATATATATTTTTTAATAATATTTTTGATATTATTTTTTAAATTTGCTTTAATATACTGTTGATATTCAAACTCACTAATCTCTTATATATGTATAACTAAAACTGGATATGAATATATATATATATATATATATATATATATATAATTTTGTTATGATATAATATGGTTTTATCAAGGTACCAAACAGTGCTAAATAACGGTTACTTTATTTGAGACTCCTATCACTCTTGAAATTATGGATCTATAAATAGTCCAATAGCATTCCCATTACACTTTAATATTCTTGCATTCTTTTTCACACCCTATCTGAGATGCTTTTATAAGCATTCGAGTTGGTACCTTATACGGATGTTTGAAACTTGTAAAATTTAACTTCATTACATTACCAAGTACATCAGGAACACAAGGACGAAAACGAACAATTTTGCAGATACTTTTTATCGGAAGTGCTAGATAATGCTGCGCGCATACGTCCGCGGCACATGTTAATTTTTCACCAATACATATTGCAATTGAAACATTATTTTTTTCACAAAAGGGACATTGATATTACCTCTTCTCATGCATGTTTTAAAAATCTAAGAAATTAATTTTTCGCTCGCTATATTATATTGTTTTGGTTGCTTGGGTGGATAGTAATTCCTTTGGATGATGCGGATATTGCTGGCTCTGCTTACTGCTTAGTGTGTGGTGTGCTTGCGCGAGAGTAGATGTTGGATTTGTAAAATTGAAGTCTTGAACCGGCCAGTTTTTTTTGTCTTCTGCATGCAGACCTTGAAGATGGTAACATTTAATTTTCAAGTAGACCTGGAAAGCTTGCAGGACCAGTTCAATAATTAGTGATTCATTATTTAATGCAAAGTCAAATTAGTTTTTCTGATATACTTGAGCTGTGATCCATTCAAATTTTCAACTCTATTTATTACTCCTTCCGTCCCCTGAGTTATATACGTTTACTATTTGCACGCATTTCGAGGTTCTTATAAAATGTAGTTCCATAACTTTTTTTTGAATTTTTTTTTTCTAAATAAAAGTTTAATGTTTAAATTTTTATTCAGAATTTTTTTTTTATAAAACTATACTTAAACGTTGTCTTAAAAAGCGTGCCAAAAAATAATGTATAGAATCAGAGGGACAGAGGGAGTAGTAGTTATCCGTTATTTTAAAACCCGTCAAATCTGAAATATTTTCAAAAATTAGGTCAAGTCTCAATTTCGAGTAAAAAAAAAATCAAAATATATTGATTCAAATGCGTCAACTTGAGTATTTTACAAATTTACCACTTGTCTTTAGAATATCGTATTTGTTGATGTACTTCAAAGTATTAATTTATCTTATAAATTGAATTAAAAAAATTTCATGGATGTGTAAGACTTGAATGTTATGAACTCTCCTACTTAAAATTTGACGTCCCTATTAGGTTTAAACGGATAGTTCATAAGTTCAATGGTTCCTCCATTAACATTTTGGTACCTCTGTACATTATAAAATTATAACACGAGTTTTTTTTTATCACTGATAACTTAGACGAATAAAATTTTCAAAGAACTATCTCTCATATCACATGTGACAATTTAAATTAACTATTTCCAAAAATTAAGTAAAATCCCCTCAGATTAAACTTGATTCGAGATCCGAAATAAACTAAAATTTACTTACCTAAACACACTGTCACACGAACCAAAAGATCATTTGTTGATTTAGTTAGTTTGACTTTAAAACTAAACTAAATTCTCAAGTCAATATTGGACTAGGGTGTTATAGTTTTCTCAAGTCAATATTACTAATACCGTAAACTAAATACGCTCTTGCAAAATACGCTCTTGTTCAACTTCACGAGAAGATCCTGATTGGGAACCCTCAACGCAAGTTGACAAAACAAAACGAAATTTAGGCATGCAATCATATTAATATACAAATTTATCAAGGCAGAATTAATTATTTGGCGGATGGAACCCGTCATCTTCAAGTGTTGAGTTGTGCGGCAAACCAAATTACGTATCATAAAGGAGGAACAGAAGCATTAACAGCAGTCTGTGTAACCTAAGATATGTGGTTGGTACTTGGTACTTCTACCGCATATATAGATAGCCAACCATTATATTATATCCTTATATATAATTAGAGTAAAGGAGATGGTTTGGTATGGTATTGGTTTAGTCGTCACAGTCCAATTACAACTAAACAACTGCACTTAATAACCTACATCTACTAAACACAAAACTCACCACCAACGTCACGAGAAGATTTAACGTTGAACAAATAAAATTAATAGCCTAAATATAATAATATAGACTATTAATTTGTATTATCCATGTAAAACTATAATAAATGAATAAAAATATTTTATAATTTGATTAACATTTTTTTAATATTTGATTATCCAGGAAAAATGTTAATTTTTAAAAAATTTATGTTTAAACTTTTGCCATACTAATCCCATATGGTAAGAAACTAAGATAAATTTTATATAAATATAAATGATT